>JAGVVM010004302.1:0-10261 GCA_019149425.1 Psidium friedrichsthalianum
AAACAATGGAAAGATAAGACTTGATGGACCCGCTTCTCCAATAATTGATGTAAAATGACAAAAAAAGGTACATCAAAGCTCTTCCACCGAACCTTGTTGGCCTCATGAAAAAGAACTCCACGACCAAAAGAAACACACAAAAACGAAAGGCCGGTATGGGTTCTCTCTCACCTCCAAAGCTTCCCTGATAGATTTCTGCAAAAATGACGTGAAGCCAGGAAGCACCGATTGGGATTCAGTGCAGAAAGAGGTTGTCGAAGCACTTGAGGAGTACGGTTGTTTTGAGGCTCGATACGATAAAATCGGTGTCGAGCTTCACGAGGATCTCTTCAAGCAATTGGAAGATTTGTTCAACCTTCCGGCTGAGACGAAGCAGCGTTTGTCGACACTCGAAGGCCGTACGACGGGTACCTCGCCAACTTGCCTGGGTCGCCTCTTTACGAAGCGATGGGAGTGTCCGGCGTGCTGGACGCCGGAGTCATTCGGAAGTTAGCGGATCTCATGTGGCCTCAAGGGAATCCAATATTTTGGTACATTTGTTTCATCTGTGATCAGCGTGCTGCTTGTGTATTTTGAAAATCACATCACTATTTAAATGTGAATATTTGTGCAATAAAACCTTGTGGAAAGAAATTTTTTATCTTATGGTCCTTCTTTTGGGGGTTGGTTTCGAAAATTTTTATTTGCTAAACCCGTATGTTATATCTTTATGAGCTTTATTTTTTGGAATAATCGTACTTTTAATGAACATAATTAGATACACATCTGCAGCGAAACACTGAATTCATATGCCATGAGGCTATCCGAGTTGGAATCACTGATCACCAGGATGGTGTTTCGAAGCCTAGGCGTGGAGAAATATCTTGATTCTCATGCCGAATCCTTGAACCACTCGATCCGAGTCATGAGATACAAAGCGCCGATGACTCGGGAGCCTCAGAGCGGGTCGCCCTCGCACTGTGACAAGAACTTCTTGACCATACTTCAACAGCATCATGTGAAAGGATTGGAGGTGCAAACAAAGGATGGAAGTGGATTCAAGTCGCACCTTCGGCTTCCACCTTCATAGTCATGGTTGGAGAGTCATTTCTGGTGAGTGTCTTTCCCTTCTCTCATGCCAAGGCTTGAAATTCCAATCCAGATCGAGTGGTGAGTTTACAATATGATATTCCAATTGAAACGAATGGGTTGGCTAGGGATGGAGCAATGGCCGATTGCACTGCCCTAAGCACCGGGTGATGTTGAGCGGGAACGAGGCGAGGTACTCAATCGGCTCGTTCTCGGCCAAAAGAGGAGTGATCACGTGCCCGCCTGAGCTGGTGGACGAGCAACACCCCTTGCTCTTCAAGCCCTTCGACGAAATCGGTCTGCTCCGATTCCGCCAAACCGAGCAAGGCTTCAAGGCTGAGTCGACTCTTAAGGCCTACTACGGTGTTTGAACATGTTTCACTATTATTATTCGGGAACGCTATGCTTTTTATTAGCGAAGGAGTTACTTGGTGATCGCTAATCCTGCAAAATATTGAAGCGTTCGTTGTTGGTGAGCGTGTTTGTGTAAGGACGGAGTGAATAAGTTCCACAGGCCATTGATTAGACGCCAAACATCCTGCGGGAAATTGAACTTCTTAAGTTCTGGTGTGAATGTAACTGGTTCGTTTGCAAATAAAAACAATGATGTCGTCTTGGGGTTCGGTTATGCAAGGAAGGGTTAGGATCATCTCATACCTGAGGAGTGATTCTAGGTACCCCATGTCTATGAGTATCTGCAAATACGAATATGATTATACATGATGATGCGCCATATGTGGCACACCATCAATGACATGTCGTGTCCTGGGACTTACTTCGACATGTTAATTGTGTCGGAGGACGCGGTAATCCCTTTCGACCGATTTTCCGTGCAGTCGAATTACAAAGTTTTTATGATGGTCATTTTGAATGCATTTTGAAACACATGAGCTTTTCTCCCTTGGATTTCCTGACTATAAGCCAATTCGCTTTAGTTTGGTCTCCATGTGATTTCCTCGGTAGGCGACTAGGGTAAATCTTGATCAAAAAGTTTGATCGACCTTTGACCGTCAATAAATTACAAACGATATGCAGGGTGCAACATCATAATACGAGGATAAATATTAACGACAATCCAAGACATATAAAACTGTAATTGTCCCAAGATAAGCAAATCATGAGGGAGAAAAGGTCTCTACAAAGAGTGAACTTAAAGACACAGATTTTTCTCAAGTTGAAAAAATTTAAATATTTAAGACTTCATTGTTTCACCGACATAAATGATTTGAAAAAAATTCTTTAAAATATAATCGTTTGTATTGCTTGAAATAATTGATCGGTGATAGATTTGATTGTTGAAAGATGTTTCATTATTGGACAACAATTTAGTCTAAACATTTTTTGCAGACAGTGAAAGTTCTTACGGATTCTTCATTTTTGTAAGGATTCAAGTGCATTTTCAGGCCAATATCTTCCAAATCCGTCTTGATAGTGTTGACGGGAAGGTTGATTAGATGGCTGTAGTCACAACTGGGCTACTTCGCTCGTTACAAATAAAGCTCCAGCAGATGGAGTCCGGCAATTTAATCTTCCACAATCGATGGCATCCTAAGTACATTTTGAGTCCTAAATCAAATGGGTAAAGTGTGAAAAAAAAAAATCAAACTTATTACATTGATACCAATTCAATCCTAAACTTTTCATTTATGCCAATGCAGTTCCAAAACTTTTGAATTGATACCAATTCAGTTCTAAAATTTTTATTGGTGCTAATTTAGTCTTAAGCCTTTTACATTTATGTTAGTTGAGTCAATCTAGCCAATTTTAGCTGGAAATTCGATGATGTGAATATCGATTATCTTACATGACATAACTAGCACTAATGTAAATATTTTTAAATATTTTTAAATATTTTTAATAATTTTTTTAATGATTGAGAAAAGAAAAAAGAAGAAAAACCCAAAATATTTATTAAAAATATCAAAAAAAAAATATACACGTACGACAAGAAATTTCCACATAAAAAAGTTTATAACTGAATTGGCACCAATACAAAAGATTGATGACTAAATTGACACTAATAAAAAATTTAGGACTGAATTGACACCAAACAAAAATGTTTAGGACTGAATTAACACAAACGCTATAAGTTTAGGTCCTTTTTTAACACTTTTCCCAAATCAAATAGCAATAACGTAATCTGAATAGAAATCATGTAAAAGAATCCTTAAAAAACAAACCCAATGAATCTGTCAAAAGATGAAAAGCAATTCCCAAATTGAGCAAGAGAGCCGCGCAGAGCAGCATGGTGAACGATAGTGAGGTGAAAGAGATCATTTAGATCAAGAGCAGATTTCACCAAGCTCGCCCCGACACAGGCCTTATACGAGCCTGCCCCTTTAACGAATGGGCACACCGGGCTACCCTGCCTATAATCCAGGCTGCAGTACACTACTTCAATCACCCACTCATCAAACATAAGCTCATCCGAATATCTTTTGACAAGTGAAAGGTACAAGTAAATCTTACTGATATCGTTGACGACATCGCAGCTGGACCTGTACTTGTGTACCGAATCAGCGACTCTTGGCACTGAGAAAGTACTTTTTTTCAACGCATCCAAATGAAGAATTGCCTTTGCTTTTGTTAAGGCAGAACATCTCCACTCCAGCTTAGCTTCCAAAATGACATGGCGACCATCTGCCTTCACTTCCTTCTACCTAGAACTTAAAGCCAATACAACCATACTGCATGAGAAACCACAAAATGAAAACAAAAATTCCCCCCAAAATCGATAAACCTAGAGAAAATATGGAGATACGATAACTAATGGATGTCTCATTCTTCGAAGTCATCTTTGTCATCAATTGGGATCGGTCTGTTTCTCCAAAAAACAGCAAGTGCACTCCCACCAAGCTGTGAGAAGAGTGATTATCAGCAAGTGAGAATGCCAGAGATGAATAACTCGGGAAAAAAATAATAATATACTACAGGAACAGAGTTGAAACAGATGTTTTGAGTGTCAGAATTTACCGCCATGCAAACTACACTGACCGCAGAAGGAACGGCTACCAGAGGATTCGTGAAATGTTTCTGGGCAAGAAGAAATCCAAGGGCAGAACTCTGCAAATGTCGAACAGATTTGAAGCCATAAGATATTCAATACACTCAGGAGGAACTAGTAGCATAGAGAGAGGTTTCACCCAATTTCAGCCAAAAGAAAAGGAACTAAGACCCATTCACGGCACAAAGAGAAAGCATTAATGCCAAAGGCAATGAAGACTTTGACTAGGCTTTCCTGCCGATGAAAAGTTCACTCAAAAGAACTATAACATGGTTTCCAATAGAAGTCCAAAATTTTTTGAAGCAAATATTGGTAGCAACCAATAGCAACCTCACATACAGACATGTACATGAACCTTTTTAGGCCATAACACTTATACATGTCATGCACCTTACTTTTCATCAAATTTTAGGCGATAACACTTATACATGTGTACATGGAAATGTGTGGACTAATTGATTTAAGAGTAATTCAGAATAGACAACCATGAGAAATCTATCAACACGAATTCAAAACTTCAAAGTGACTATAATTAACGGAGAATGATTCTAACCATCTATCTCCTCAAACACCTATACTATTTTACGAAAAATGACATGTGAATGATCTCAAAATAAATGTGACAAACAGGAATTTATTGCTATATAGTAAATATGGTGTTCAAAGACTATCAGAGACCATTGCAACCAAAAAATTTATAACAGTTCATTTTAACAGATAAATTTCAGTAGCATGGTTCATCTCATATCTCATAATTTTCCAATCACGGTAGTTTACACCAAGGTTCGGCGTTGAGTCCTTATCTTTTTTGCATTAGTTATGGATGAGCTAACAAAAGGTATCCAAGATGAGGTGTCGTGATGTATGCAATCGCAAATGATATTGTGCTTATTGATGAGACAGGGTTGAGGTTGGCGCTAAAATTAGAATTATAGAGAAGCACCTTAGAGTCTAAAAGATTACGTTAAGTCGAAGTAAGACGGAATACATAAAGTGTGAGCTCACCATGACAAGCGGAGGAAATCAAGAATCCGTGAATATGCTTGGACAAAAGCAGATCTCTGGGTACCTTTTGTCCAAGCAATATTCACGGATTCTTGATTTCCTCCGCTTGTCATGGTGAGCTCACACTTTATGTATTCCGTCTTACTTCGACTTAACGTAAATCTTTTAGACTCTAAGGTGCTTCTCTATATATTCTAATTTAGCGCCAACCTCAACCCTAGTCTCATCAATAAGCACAATATCATTTGCGAATTGCATACATCACGACACCTCATCTTGGATACCTTTTGTTAGCTCATCCATAACTAATGCAAAAAAGATAAGGACTCAACGCCGAACCTTGGTGTAAACCTACCGTGATTGGAAAATTATGAGATATGAGATGAACCATGCTACTGAAATTTATCTGTTAAAATGAACTGTTATAAATTTTTGGTTGCAATGGTCTTGGATAGTCTTTGAACACCATATTTACTATAAGCAATAAATTCCTGTTTGTCACATTTATTTTGAGATCATTCACATGTCATTTTCGGTAAAATAGTATAGGTGTTTGAGGAGATAGATGGTTAGAATCATTCTCCGTTAATTATAGTCACTTTGAAGTTTTGAATTCGTGTTGATAGATTTCTCATGGTTGTCTATTCTGAATTACTCTTAAATCAAATTAGTCCACACATTTCCATGTACACATGTATAAGTGTTATCGCCTAAAATTTGATGAAAAGTAAGGTGCATGAACATGTATAAGTGTTATGGCCTAAAAAGGTTCATGTGCATGTCTGTATGTGAGGTTGCTATTGGTTGCTACCAATATTGCTTCAAAAAATTTTGGACTTCTATTGGAAACCATGTTATAGTTCTTTTGAGTGAACTTTTCATCGGCAGGAAAGCCTAGTCAAAGTCTTCATTGCCTTTGGCATTAATGCTTTCTCTTTGTGCCGTGAATGGGTCTTAGTTCCTTTTCTTTGGCTGAAATTGGGTGAAACCTCTCTCTATGCTACTAGTTCCTCCTGAGTGTATTGAATATCTTATGGCTTCAAATCTGTTCGACATTTGCAGAGTTCTGCCCTTGGATTTCTTCTTGCCCAGAAACATTTCACGAATCCTCTGGTAGCCGTTCCTTCTGCGGTCAGTGTAGTTTGCATGGCGGTAAATTCTGACACTCAAAACATCTGTTTCAACTCTGTTCCTGTAGTATATTATTATTTTTTCCCGAGTTATTCATCTCTGGCATTCTCACTTGCTGATAATCACTCTTCTCACAGCTTGGTGGGAGTGCACTTGCTGTTTTTTGGAGGAAACAGACCGATCCCAATTGATGACAAAGATGACTTCGAAGAATGAGACATCCATTAGTTATCGTATCTCCATATTTTCTCTAGGTTTATCAATTTTGGGGGGAATTTTTGTTTTCATTTTGTGGTTTCTCATGCAGTATGGTTGTATTGGCCTTTAAGTTCTAGGTAGAAGGAAGTGAAGGCAGATGGTCGCATATCATTTTGGAAGCTAAGCTGGAGTGGAGATGTTCTGCCTTAACAAAAGCAAAGGCAATTCTTCATTTGGATGCGTTGAAAAAAAGTACTTTCTCAGTGCCAAGAGTCGCTGATTCGGTACACAAGTACAGGTCCAGCTGCGATGTCGTCAACGATATCAGTAAGATTTACTTGTACCTTTCACTTGTCAAAAAGATATTCGGATGAGCTTATGTTTGATGAGTGGGTGATTGAAGTAGTGTACTGCAGCCTGGATTATAGGCAGGGTAGTCCGGTGTGCCCATTCGTTAAAGGGGCAGGCTCGTATAAGGCCTGTGTCGGGGCGAGCTTGGTGAAATCTGCTCTTGATCTAAATGATCTCTTTCACCTCACTATCGTTCACCATGCTGCTGCGCTCTCTTGCTCATTTGGGAATTGCTTTTCATCTTTTTGACAGATTCATTGGGTTTGTTTTTTAAGGATTCTTTACATGATTTCTATTCAGATTACGTTATTACTATTTGATTTGGGAAAAGTGTTAAAAAAGGACCTAAACTTATAGCGTTTGTGTTAATTCAGTCCTAAACATTTTTGTTTGGTGTCAATTCAGTCCTAAATTTTTATTAGTGTCAATTTAGTCTCAATCTTTTGTATTGGTGCCAATTCAGTTATAAACTTTTTTATGTGGAAATTTCTTGTCGTACGTGTATATTTTTTTTTGATATTTTAATAAATATTTTGGGTTTTCTTCTTTTTTCTTTTCTCAATCATTAAAAAATTTATTAAAAATATTTAAAAATATTTAAAAATATTTACATTAGTGCTAGTTATGTCATGTAAGATAATCGATATTCACATCATCGAATTTCAGCTAAAATTGGCTAGATTGACTCAACTAACATAAATGTAAAAGGCTTAAGACTAAATTAGCACCAATAAAAAAATTTAGAACTGAATTGGTATCAATTCAAAAGTTTTGGAACTGCATTGGAAAAATGAAAAGTTTAGGATTGAATTGGTATCAATGTAATAAGTTTGAATTTTTTTTTTTCACACTTACCCATTTGATTTAGGACTCAAAATGTTCTTAGGATGCCATCGATTGTGGAAGATTAAATTGCCGGACTCCATCTGCTGCAGCTTTATTTGTAACGAGCGAAGTAGCCCAGTTGTGACTACAGCCATCTAATCAACCTTCCCGTCAACACTATCAAGACGGATTTGGAAGATATTGGCCTGAAAATGCACTTGAATCCTTACAAAAATGAAGAATCCGTAAGAACTTTCACTGTCTGCAAAAAATGTTTAGACTAAATTGTTGTCCAATAATGAAACATCTTTCATCAATCAAATCTATCACTGATCAATTATTTCAAGTAATACAAACGATTATATTTTAAAGAATTTTTTCAAATCATTTATGTCGGTGAAACAATCGGAGTCTTAAATATTTAAATTTTTCAACTGAGAAAAAAATCTGTGTCTTTAAGTTCACTCTTTGTAGAGACCTGTTTCTCCCTCATGATTTGCTTATCTTGGGACAATTACAGTTTTATATGTCTTGGGATTGTCGTTAATATTTATCCTCGTATTATGATGTTGCACCCTGCATATCGTTTGTAATTTATTGACGGTCAAAGGTCGATCAAACTTTTTGATCAAGATTTACCCTAGTCGCCTACCGAGGAAATCACATGGAGACCAAACTAAAGCGAATTGGCTTATAGTCAGGAAATCCAAGGGAGAAAAGCTCATGTGTTTCAAAATGCATTCAAAATGACCATCATGAAAACCTTTGTAATTCGACTGCACGGAAAATCGGTCGAAAGGGATTACCGGCATCCTCCGACACAATTAACATGTCGAAGTAAGTCCCAGGACACGACATGTCATTGATGGTGTGCCACATATGGCGCATCATCATGTATAATCATATTCGTATTTGCAGATACTCATAGACATGGGGTACCTAGAATCACTCCTCAGGTATGAGATGATCCTAACCCTTCCCTTGCATAACCGAACCCCAAGACGACATCATTGTTTTTATTTGCAAACGAACCAGTTACATTCACACCAGAGCTTAAGAAGTTCAATTTCCCGCAGGATGTTTGGCGTCTAATCAATGGCCTGTGGAACTTATTCACTCCGTCCTTACACAAACACGCTCACCAACAACGAACGCTTCAATATTTTGCAGGATTAGCGATCACCAAGTAACTCCTTCGCTAATAAAAAGCATAGCGTTCCCGAATAATAATAGTGAAACATGTTCAAACACCGTAGTAGGCCTTAAGAGTCGACTCAGCCTTGAAGCCTTGCTCGGTTTGGCGGAATCGGAGCAGACCGATTTCGTCGAAGGGCTTGAAGAGCAAGGGGTGTTGCTCGTCCACCAGCTCAGGCGGGCACGTGATCACTCCTCTTTTGGCCGAGAACGAGCCGATTGAGTACCTCGCCTCGTTCCCGCTCAACATCACCCGGTGCTTAGGGCAGTGCAATCGGCCATTGCTCCATCCCTAGCCAACCCATTCGTTTCAATTGGAATATCATATTGTAAACTCACCACTCGATCTGGATTGGAATTTCAAGCCTTGGCATGAGAGAAGGGAAAGACACTCACCAGAAATGACTCTCCAACCATGACTATGAAGGTGGAAGCCGAAGGTGCGACTTGAATCCACTTCCATCCTTTGTTTGCACCTCCAATCCTTTCACATGATGCTGTTGAAGTATGGTCAAGAAGTTCTTGTCACAGTGCGAGGGCGACCCGCTCTGAGGCTCCCGAGTCATCGGCGCTTTGTATCTCATGACTCGGATCGAGTGGTTCAAGGATTCGGCATGAGAATCAAGATATTTCTCACGCCTAGGCTTCGAAACACCATCCTGGTGATCAGTGATTCCAACTCGGATAGCCTCATGGCATATGAATTCAGTGTTTCGCTGCAGATGTGTATCTAATTATGTTCATTAAAAGTACGATTATTCCAAAAAATAAAGCTCATAAAGATATAACATACGGGTTTAGCAAATAAAATTTTCGAAACCAACCCCCAAAGAAGGACCATAAGATAAAAAATTTCTTTCCACAAGGTTTTATTGCACAAATATTCACATTTAAATAGTGATGTGATTTTCAAAATACACAAGCAGCACGCTGATCACAGATGAAACAAATGTACCAAAATATTGGATTCCCTTGAGGCCACATGAGATCCGCTAACTTCCGAATGACTCCGGCGTCCAGCACGCCGGACACTCCATCGCTTCGTAAAGAGGCGACCCAGGCAAGTTGGCGAGGTACCCGTCGTACGGCCTTCGAGTGTCGACAAAACGCTGCTTCGTCTCAGCCGGAAGGTTGAACAAATCTTCCAATTGCTTGAAGAGATCCTCGTGAAGCTCGACACCGATTTTATCGTATCGAGCCTCAAAACAACCGTACTCCTCAAGTGCTTCGACAACCTCTTTCTGCACTGAATCCCAATCGGTGCTTCCTGGCTTCACGTCATTTTTGCAGAAATCTATCAGGGAAGCTTTGGAGGTGAGAGAGAACCCATACCGGCCTTTCGTTTTTGTGTGTTTCTTTTGGTCGTGGAGTTCTTTTTCATGAGGCCAACAAGGTTCGGTGGAAGAGCTTTGATGTACCTTTTTTTGTCATTTTACATCAATTATTGGAGAAGCGGGTCCATCAAGTCTTATCTTTCCATTGTTT
>JAGVVM010004305.1:0-40423 GCA_019149425.1 Psidium friedrichsthalianum
ATGGACGTCGAACGACGTCGATCAGCGTCGAAAGATCATTCGGCGAGGGCGTCCTCATCCGTCGTACGAACAAGCTCGGCCGGACGCCGATTTCTTCAAACTCCTTCGAGGACGAACTTTCGACCGACCATCATGACATCAACTGTTCGATTCCGCAGGCTCATCGTAATCGCTCTCTTCTATCGGCCCTCCGCGTCTTCCGCAATCTTTCTTAGGTTCCTTCGCCCTCTGAAAGGAAAAAAAATTAACTCGGCAGGTCCTTATCTCGCATATGGATTTGCCTGTTAATTCATATTCTCATTCATAAGATTATTTCCGGAAATGGGACCTATTTTCTACTGCGTACTTCTGTCTCGATGATATGGTGCCCATCGGCCTTGATTGAATTCCGCATCATCAAAACACCCCAATTTCAATTCCGAAATATTCATTCGGGCTTTTGCTTTCGCTTTTCTGTATGTCCACCCACTGGGCCATACTTAACGCTTATTGGCTGTGCTCAAGGGAGTTTCGGGGAGATGGGGGACTCATCGCCTTACCACGCACCTCAGTGGTTCCCTCCAGTCCACAAGTAGTTATTACTACTCTCGTTTATTAGCTTTGGCGGCGAACATGACCGTTAGCATATTCAAGATTGTAAATGTTGTTATTGTTTCTTTTCTGTTTTACGCTTCTATATAGTCCTTTTTCAGATATGGTTTGCCTATTTTCCCTTCTGCAAGTAGGTAAGCTATATGGAGACAAGGGGTGGCGAACCTTGTGCGGGTGATTCTACTACTATTTTTTAGGGGTTTTAGCTGTGGGAGTAATTCTATATCCTGAACCGTTCGCAAATTTTTTGTTTTCCAAACTTCTAATTTTCCTTTAAGTTCTGGATAAACAATGGGAATCAGAAGCACCCTCTTGGTATAGATTCTATGGAACAATTGCAACGCACAATGAAGGTAAATGAAGTTAGCAAGCTGTAGAATCCCCCACACCTAAAAAAAAAGCACTCTTTTAAAAAATAGGCAAAGCAAGCTTCCGCTAGAAACCCTACCATTCTATCAACTGGAACTTAATGCTGCTAGCACTAGATTGAATTTTGCTGTCCCACTTCATGGTGATGAAGACTGTTATCCAGTCAGGAGAGTGAGTTCCCTGAAGTCAGGTTTCTAATTTACTTGGTTTTGGACCTGATAAAACTAGAGTGGATTTCATTATTATGTTTAGCTTACTAGTGTGACGGGGTGCGGTTTACAATGCACAGAATTGCGCTTTTTTAAAGCCCCCACAGCAGAGGTCTTACCCAGGACAGGGTAAATGTGCTCTCTGTCCTTCAATTCCGAGAGATTGCCCTGTAGCAGGAAACTCAAAGCAACTGGCATGATGCCTGTAATTTAGCAAATATATAGTGGCAACCAGAGGGTTCTCCACCACGGAACGGTTACGAGCCCCAAAAAATCCCACAAACCTAATCATGCAAATCACCTATGGCAATCACGAAGAGTCAACAACACAACTATTCTCGAGTGTACTCCGTACAACTGACAAGACAAATTATACGCCAAACTGAGGAACATGGATAGGAGTAGACTTGGCAATCAATCATTGCCTCATGTTGGAACTTGCTTCTCTGGTCGATCGCTTTTGTGAAGTTCCTGCCTCCCATTCGCCATACGAGAAACACGTTCCTTATCCCTAAAACAGCGTGGTGGAGATATGGAAATCCGGCTCTACTTCTGTGACTGATATACCCTGAAATGGGACAACTGCTTAAGTGCCCAGGGATCTTTTAGCGGCGGCAGTATATAGTGTGTTTGGCTGGGCACATTATTCTCCGTTTATGACTAGTGCTTATGTTTCAATGACTGCCTTAGGTCACAGTGGGGTAAGTACACGGGACACCTGAAAAACCATTTCACTGACCATCCAGGGTCTCCTCTACTACATAACGCATGCCTCTTCTCATATTTCGAGAAACACATTTGACTGTTAATGGTTTTGCCTGGTCAATCAAATTTAACCCTAGGCGTCTTGCTTGTACTAGGGGGATCGGATTCAGGGACCGGGTCCCGGTTTCCGGTTTCCCCTCCAGAGCAACGGGAACCGAAGAACACCGTAACGTGAGAAATCCCGGACTTTCCCTCTTTCCAGCCCCGGAAAAACCGGGAACCGGGGACCGACGGTCCCCGGGAACCGAGAACGGACCGGACCGACGTCCACCGGGGACCGGAACCCTGGACCCGAAAAAAAAAATCCAAATTTTCATATTTTGTAACACTAAATTGAAAAAAAAATAAAATAAAAAACAAACGGTCCGGTATCCGGGCGGTCCCGGACACTCCCCGACGAATCCCTATAACCAAGACCACCGCCAACACACCCCCTCCCGGTCCCTGGTCCACTGGCGACAGGCTCCCCGGTCCCGGAGCGAGAGAAACAATTTGCACAACCCTAGCTTTTTACTCAAATTACCGAAGCAGCTGGACTCGCCACCACAAGGATTATCGTATCAACTATGGATCACTTAAACATTCTCCCTTGCACTCTCTGCTTTAGGAAAAAATATAATTCCATGCCAGCCCTGAACAGTGACAGTTTCGTGAAGACTTTATCATTCTCTTCCATTTGAAAAGAATGATGCTGATGTTGCAGCTAGCTGTGAAATCTAATGCTACCTCTGTCGAAAGCAACGCGCAAAATTAGGGTATCGATTCCACTGTTTATCTAATGAACTCCAGACGGTTATACCTTGTCACAAAGAATAATATAATCCACAGATTTGTTGCCTCATGCTAATCTCTGGCATGAGTACCAGTGTGAATTTGGGCAGCGGTATTAGGTCCAATTTTGCTGGCTTAAGTAAGGTAAGGAAAACACAGATCCACAATCTAGGTAATTGTAGGCTCCATACCAAACGTACAGACCACGGAGGCTACCTTTACACCCGAGATTACTAATAACCAACACACACAAATTCCTCTCTCGTGGGTCCGAAAATATCAAGTTGGCTGCCACTGGTGGAAACCTTTATCGCACGAGATATTTGCACTCGCAACACACTATACAATCAGACACTCCACCGGAAATTCCATATCGTCCAAATCATAACCACATCGATCTTTTGTCTGGCACCACTGTCAATGTCCGTGTTTCCACCCTGTGCCAATTTCCCATCACCACTCCAACTAGGCCTTATCTCGTGCTTTAGGAATATGCAAGAAGGAATGCCGGTCATGGGGGAATGTATGGTTTTGTTAAGAAATATGTTTGGCCACCTGAGCACTTGTGACAATGAAACAAAAATGCTCCTAAGAACCCATTGCAAGAGTGTTCCCTCTTAATTCGGGATGAAGCTAGCTTATGCGAGCGGGGGATGTCGAGTACTTTGGCTGATTGTCTCTCATTAGGATTCCTTTTTCAGGTTGGATAGAACTTGGAAATTGAGGAGCCTGGCAGATAATCTCACAGCTTGAGCAGAAGGACTGAGAATGACACCACGCAATGGTCATTGTTTCCGTCGTCTCTCTCCTACTTCGCATGCTCCCATGCAATAGTCAGATTACAGACAAAGTGCCCTTCCGTCCCGATATTGGTGTGCTAGAAACCAGTGTATTCATAGCAGGACAACATACCGTCCTTGTTCACCCACACTAATGTACTATCACCCCCCCCCCAACACAACCCACAAACAGTGGGACGATGCCCATATTCAAACTTTTCACCTAACTTATGCCTTTAAAACAGTGACCACCCTCCATGGGGTTGACGCATACCTCTCTTTTACTACATCTACAATAGCATATTTCACTCGCGGGCTTTGGAAACAGCTGTCTAACCTCCCCTGCATATTTCATCACCTGCTACTCTGCCTCTTGTCCGTCCGGTGTTATGGGCTTGAATTTCCGTTTGCCTATGGCAATCCAATATCCGGGCCTTCCGGGACTTCTGCAGAATTCAAGTTCAATACACCACTGCACGACCATTTGGATCTCTCGCCCTGACTGGCTCCCACTTTTCATACCCATTGCAAAAAGTCTACTACGGCTTTTCCGCCCCGCTACGATAGGTGGCCCACAATAGTAACGTTCATCCACCATCCATCACAAACCCAGTTGTGCGTGTGCATGTTTGATCATGGAACTGACTATGCTTTTCCTTGTTTCGTTCTTGTTTTGGTTTCCACTTCTTTGGAAACTTAAGCAAAGCGATTGCTGGTGCGACATCTTATGCCTTTTCTTGAGTTTCCGTATCTTAGCTACTTTGCGACAATCTTAAACTAACCGTGTCATTTGCTCACTTCCGCACACCACGCACCCCAGTACTAACAACATAGCACTCATTCTCGTGCGGACATTATGGCGTCCTCCAAGTGCCCACCCTCCGCATATCTCGCTTCACTCCGACAATTCTGCCGTGTCTCACAATGACGCTCTCAACTTCTGGAACATTCCTCATACGTCCCTCCTATCTCTAACAATCCCTCCCCCCCTTTCTCACACGAACGTAACACCCCGTCAACGCCTCTCTTACATGCGCCAAACCCCACCAGCATCTTCACGCCCAAGTCGTGTGCTCTGCATGACCAACAACAGATCCTAACACCATCGCCAAAGAACCCGCCCCCTCTCCCCGATCAAGCAATGCCGTCCAGATACCGCCCTCGCATCACTTCCTCCTGGCCACTTCCAAATCACTAGACCCACAAGCTTCTTCTTGCCCCTATCACAACTCCCGTAAAGCTCCTCCCTCTCTGAAAAACTCCCCCAAGCTCACAGTTATCAATGCAGCTACACTTGGCGCCTCTTGGCCCCCGCCAACTCCTCCACCGACCGTCCCCCCACAAGATACCTACTCTACTACACCGCTCACAACACACAACAACAAAAACCAAAAACAACACCAACACACACACAAACAAAACCCCCCACAAACACAAAAAAACACACAACACAACACAAAAAAACAACAACAACACCCAACAAACACACACACACACACAACAAACACACACACAAAAACACAAACACAACCAACAAAAACAAACAAAACCACCCCCAGCCAGCCTCCACTCTGCCCAGAATATATTTGCAAGCAACAAGTGCAAAAAACAAAAAAAAAAAAAGCCTTAACCAAGGAATAGGTTCTATAATCCTATCATGAACTCGACCCATTTGTATTTTTGACATGTTGCAAAGAAGGAAGAAACGATAAGCCCATAGGCACCTCGTAAGTCACACCGGAAAAACACGCCAAAGAAAAGCACGCACCCAGAGAAAGTGCAGTAAAAAAACCTGAGTTTTGGAAAAAAAACAAAAAAAAAAAAAAAAGAAAGAAAAACTGGATGAGCCTCACAAGTTTTGACGACAGATCATGAGTGAAAAAATATAAGGCATGTTACTGAGGACTTTCCATGGGCCCAGTCGCGGATGTGTCACAAACTAGCCCTCCGACTATTAAGTTTGTTTATTTGACCTCATTAACTGTCCGCATTAGCACCAAACCCTCGCATAACTAAAACGACT
Source organism: Psidium friedrichsthalianum (assembly GCA_019149425.1). Lineage (NCBI taxonomy): Eukaryota > Viridiplantae > Streptophyta > Magnoliopsida > Myrtales > Myrtaceae > Psidium > Psidium friedrichsthalianum. Next base: position 5,508 of record JAGVVM010004305.1, read on the forward strand.
TCCCCCTTATGAAACCATTCCCAAAATAATAGAAACTATAACAAAATTTGGAAGACATCACATCATTAAATAATAATATAATAATAATAATATAACTTATCAATAACCCAGCTGAAGACCCCCCCAAAAAAAAAAAAAAAAAACTAAACTTAATCAATGGCAAGATTATCGAATGACTTTAGTCTCACTGTAAGGGACATTAATATGTTAACCTTCCGGAATCAACTCGGGTGGCCATTGGTGTTGTTCAAGTAGGTTTTTGAGGACGAGTTGGTATTTGAGGAGATTTTCTGGTGCAAATTGCCAGCAAAGTAAAAAATTAACAAACTTCCAACATCCAAAACACGCAAAAGAAAGAAACAGTAAGACAACGAACCCCTTTCCACAATCACGAACACACAATCCTCTCATGACAATTACAACGTACACTTATCCTATCCTCCCCAAACTACGGAGTGGAGTGTGAAGCGAAAGGCAAGTCTGCGTTCTGGTGCGGCGTGGAGAGGCTGGGGGGGGTAACTGGAGGAAAGGAAAGGGGAAGGGGGGATGAGGTGAAGCCCATTGAGAGAGGGGGTGGAAGGGGACGGAACAGGAAGCATAGTAGCACTGATGAGAATATGATGAATAGACGGCTGCTCTCAGTAGCGACCTAGTGGGCCAGAGAGGTGAAGGAAAGTGGGATCCGGGGAGGGGGGAATGACGGTAGGTCGGGATCGGGGAGGCGGAGAGGGCGGGGAGCGAGGGTCGTGTGGATTTCAACTCTGTGTAGGCTCTTGCAGTGTGGGCGTTTGAGGGAAGTGACAAACGGTGGGGGTGCGAGTCAGTGGTGGGTGTGGGGAAGGGGTAGAAGGAGAAGGAGGGGAGGGGGGGTGGATGAAAGGGAGGAGGGATGGGGGAGGGTGCATATGTAGATGTGAAGCTGGAAATGTGGAAGGGACACATGGTCCGGGGCGAGGAGCGAGATGGAGGGATGTGGATAGGTATCAATCGTGACATCACTAGGAGACGAATACGGAGATGGGCGAGCGTATACTAGTGCGACGTATGACTACATGAAGGTGAACACGGAGGAGGAGGAAAAGAGAAGGATTCATTGTCTAAGATACAGCCATTGACTCTACATCTAGATATCAATAATTCTTCGTTCTTATCAAGGCTAGTGAATAAATGTGCGTGAAGGAAATTGGCAATGATGGTTGGTGAGATTAATTAGTCTTCGACTTGGTTGTTGACAAATTTAGTTTTTTAAAATGGTGTGAGTCCTTCCAAATTGGTGAAGATAAGTGTACCGTTGTAATTTTTCATTGAAGGATCGGTTGAAAGTTACTTAACTTTTCTTCTTTTTGCTTTTTTGAATCGTTGGAAGTCCTTAAACTTTGCGGCAATTTTGCACCAGAAATCCCTCCTCCAAAATATCACTCGTCTCAACCTACTTGAACACAAACAAGGCACCGAGTATAGATTTCTCCGAGGTATCTACAATATTAATGTACCCCTCCACAGTGAGAAAAACGTCCATTCAACACTTTGCTGTATTGATAAGTATTAGTTTTTTTTTTCTTTTTTTTTGGGGGGCGCTCACTTCAGCTTGGTCTTATTGGATAACATCTATTTATTAATTATTATTATTATTCATTATTTAATGACTGTGGAGTCTTCCAAATTTTGTTATAGTTTTTCTATATTATTTTGTGCAATGTTTCAAGGGCGGAAGTCGTTTTAGTTATGCCGAGGATTTTGGTGCTACATGCGAACAGTTAATGAGCGTCAATAAACAACTAATAGTCCCGAGGCTATTTGTGATCACACATCCGCGACCTGGGCCCATATGGACGTCCTCCAGTACCTCTATGCCCTTAACTTTTTCACTCGATTCGTTCACCTTTGTGAGCTCATCCAGTTTTATTCTTTCCTCTCTTTTTCTTTTTTTTTTTCTTTTTTTCCCAACAACACTCAGGTTTTTCCTTACCCTGCACTTTCCTCTGGGTGCGTGCGTTTCCCTTGGGAGTGTTATTCCTCGGTGGATCTTACGATGTGCCCTGATGGCTATCTGTCTTCCTTCCTTGCAACATGTCAAAACAACCAATGGGACCAATAGGTATCCTATTCTCTTTTTTTTTTTTTTTTTTTTTGCACTTTGTGCTTGCAAATCATATCTGGCAACTGCTGTTAGCTGAGAAGTATATCTTGACAATAGGATGCGGCAAGCCAAAGTCCTCATGAAAACTACTTTTTGACAACTTTTCTTGTCTTTGGTTTGTGATGTAGACCTCTAGCTTGGGGATTTCCAGAGGGAAGCTACGATAAGGCAAAGAAGACTGCTAATGAATGCCAAATTGATGCGCAAGAGCGTACACGCATCTGCTTGAATCGGGGATTGAGGCTTATTTCATGGTTTTAGACTGTTGGTCATGCAATGCCACTGGCAAGATCCAGTTGCCCATTAAGAAGGCTTACGGTAGGGCGATACCTCTCTCTTATCTCTCTTCCGTGTTTTTGGAACGCCACATGCTCCATTTTTTATACTTCTTGTTAAAATGGGAGATTGTAATGAACCTACAAAGCCAATTGAGAGCCGCATAACGGCAGAAAGTTGTTTGCTCTGTCCCTGATGGAGGCACATGATGATAAAACCTCTCAATTTTAAGGCATTTCTGGATAAGCTAAATCATGTCGCACACCAAATCCACAAATACATTGTAACTGTGCGGGCAACAAACACGATAAGGATTGTCGCCTCAGCAATCGCTTTGTCTTAAGTTCCAAGAAGTGGAAACCAAAACAAGAACGAAACCAAGAAAAGCATAGATGTCGCCCCAGCAATCGCTTTGTCTTAATTTCCAAGAAGTGAAAACCAAACAAGAACGAAACCAAAAAAGCATAGTCATTTCCACTGATCAACATGCCACCGTTTGGATGGAATGAACGCTTACTATTTGGCCCATCAGCGTCGAACCAAAGACTGCAATGAGAAAAGACCATTCACAGAGATCCAAATGCTGCATGTTAGAACTGAACTCTGCAGAACCCAAGGCCCGAATATGCCATAGGCAAACGGAATTAAAGTATCTTAAAGCACGGCGAACAGGTAGATTATTCTACTTCGAAAGCTTATTCTTTTCCTTTATCACTACGAATGGCACTGTAAGTGGCCTGAAGCAGCCAAACACGAACAGAGGCAGAGAGCAAAAACAGAAACAGCTTTCCAAAGCCCAAAAATCATAGAAAAGAGAACTCAACCCCAAAATTTAACCCAAACGTTGAAATTTTAAAGAGTGAGGGTCTTTTAAAGAAAATTATGAAAATTGAAATGGCATCGTCCCCACTGTTTTAATCAGTTTGAACAAGGACCATTTTCCTGATAGTTATACTTGGATGAATATATGTAGTCCCGGGTTCTCTTCATTAGCTCTTAAGTCTTCATTTCTCTAAATCACTGTTCTAGCACACCAATATCGGACTGGAAGCACTTGTCTGTAATCTGACTATTTGTCATGGATGCATGCGAGTGATGAGAGAGAACGAACAATGACCTGCGCTGGTGTCATTCTCAGTTCTTTCTGCTCAAGCTGTCGAGATTATCTGCCAGCTCTCTCAATTTCAAGTTCTACCAACCCTGAAAAAGGAATCCCTAATGAGAGCCAATCAGCAAAGTACTCGACATCCCCCCTCGCATAAGCATAGCTTTCATCCCGAATTAAGAGACCACTCTTGCAATGGGTTCTTAGATGCATTTCATGTACACTCAGTTGCACCATATTTCTAACAAAACCAACATTCCATGCCCGGCATTTCCTCTTGCATATATCTAAATGTCACGAGATAAGGCAGTTGAGTGTGTGAAAATGCAACACAACTTACAAGGCAGCAAAATCATTGATGATTGACCATAAATAAAATTATCGAACAACTAGATCAAGCAATGGAATTTCCTTGAACCACAATGGAATTTCCTTGAGTTCATGTAATCGAGCAAAATCTCCATAAATCCACACCAGCCACTATATTCTGACCCAAAATTTTTTGTTATATAACTCAGTGCAAGTACCTCCGTTCCTCACGTTATGGAGCCTACAATCCCTAGATTGTGGCTCTGTGTTCCTTACCTATTTAAGCCAGCAAATTGACCTAATACCCTCTGCCCAAATCCCCACATGGTACCATTCCAGATATTAGCATGAGGCAAACATCTTGTGGATGATATTATCTCTTTGTGACAACCCTATGCATTAGATAACAGCTGAACATACCCTAATTCCTCTTCACAATAGCATAATTCACCAGCTGCAACATCAGCATCATCTTTCACAATAGAATGATACATCTTCACGAAACTCTTCAGCTGCAAATTATATTCCAACAAGATCAAGAAAATACCAAGTACATCACCTTCGTGCACAGTGCTTCTAATAGTACAAGCTAGGGGTGTGCAAATTGTCCCCGCCCGGACCGGGACCGCCCGGACCGGACGGGGACCGGTGGTCCGGTTTCCGGTTCCCCAAAAATTGGAACCGGTGGCCGGGCGGTCCGGTTCCCGTTCCGGGGTATAGGACCCGGACCGGACCGCCCGGACCGGACCGTTGTTTTTTTATTTTTTTTTTTTCAATTTAGTGTTACAAATATGAAAAATTCTGGATTTTTTTTCCGCGTCCGGTCCGGTCCCCCAGACCCGTCGGTCCGGTCCGGTATCCCGGTTCCCGGACCGTCGGTCCGGTTCCCGGTTCCGGCAAATAGGGAACACCGGGACCCCACCGGTCCGGTTCCCGGTTCCTCGAGGGGAACCGGACCGGACCGGGAACCGATCACCCCTAGTACAAGCAAGACTGCTAGTTGTAATTGATTGACCAGCAAACCATTACAGATCAAATGTGTTTTCTCGCAAATATGAAAACATGCTATCTAGAGAGAGAACTCTTGTATTATTTAACATTCGTTTAAGTTTTAGAGGTACTCTCATCCATAGGAGTTATACATGCACGGCAAAAATGCAGAGAACTTTCATCTATCTTTAGTTTGATAGACAAGAAACTAATCATAACAGCCACAGTAATGATGATGTATTACTGGCACCTTAGAGCCTACCCATGTCAAAAACATATTTCAGTTCCCTTTCTACACACACTGTCACCCAGCAGTCACTTGAACATAGCACTAGTCATAACGGAGAATAATTTGCCCAGCAAAACACTATATACTGCCGCCGCAAGATCCTTGGCACTTTAAGCAGTTGTCAATTTCAGGGTATCCTCAGTCACAGAGTAACCATTTTCATATCGCTGTTAGGCAACAGAAATTTCCATGCACAGAACTTCACAAAAGCATCACCACAACATCCAACAAATGACCATCTACCCTTTCTATGTTGAGTTCTATCCCAGAACATTTTACGATCTATCAGCTTAGACCGCCTCCATCCATTTCCCAGTTCATAATGCTTTCACGTCAGTCACCCAAAGTTTTTACTCTTCAGTATTCCATATGATTGCATAGTGCGACTAACCTTCCTAAACCCTCTGTTGCCACCTAATATATTTCTAAATTACAGGCATCATGACAGTTGCGCATCCTGCTACAGGCAATCCTCGAATTTGAAGGACAGAGAGCACATTACCCTTCCTGGAAGACCCTGCTTTTCTAAAAAGCCAATCTGGCATTGTAAACCTCACCCCGTCACTAGTAAGCTAAACATAATAATGAATCCACCTAGTTTTTACAGGTCAAACCAAGTAAATTCATAACCTGACTCAGACCACTCATTCCTGACCTGAATCAGTCTCATCACCATGAAGTGTGACACAATTTCATCTAGCTGCTAGAGCATATCCAGTGAAAGGAAGGTATTCTAGCGGAGCTGCTTTTGCTACTTTATGATTCTACAGCTTGCTAACTTCATTACCTCATGTGCGTGCAATTGTCCATAGATCTATACCAAGGAGGTCTTCTATTCCCATGTTATCAGTAACTTAATAGGAAAATAAGTTAAACAAAATGCGAACGTTCAGGATATAGAATTACTCCCATCAGCTAAAACCCCCTAAAAGTATTCATGAACCCCCGCACAAGGTTAGCACCCCTTGCTCCATATAGCTTACCTACTTGCAGAAGGAAAAGGCAACCATATCTGAAAACTATATAGAGCGTAAACAGAAAGAAACAAACACCATACAATCTTGAATATGCGTACTTCATGTTCGCCCCAAACTAATAAACGAGAGTATAATAAACTACTTGGACTGGAGACCACTGATGCGTGTAAGCGAATTGATCCTACCATCTCCCCGAAACTTCCCTGAGCACAGCCAAAAGCGTTAATATTGCCCAGACATACAGAAGCGAAATCAAAAGCCGAATTGAATATTCGGATTGAATGGGGGTTTGATATGCGGAATCATCAAAGGCCGAGAACCCTATCATCGAGACAGAAGTACGCAAGACAATAGTCCATTTCCGAATATATATTTATACTGAGAAATTGATTAACAGCAATCCATAGCCGAGAAGGACTGCCGAGTTAATTTTTTTTCCTTCCGAGGGCGAAGGAACCCTAAGAAAGATGCGAAGCGCGGAGGGCGATAGAAGAGAGCGATTACTGATGAGCCTGCGGAATCGAATCAGTTGATGTCAGAGTCGTCGAAGTCGTCCTCGAAGGAGTTGAAGAAATCGGCGTCGGCGAGCTTGTTGTCCACGGAGAGGACGCCCTCGCCGAAGATCTCGAGCTGATCGACGTCGTCGACGTCCATCGCCACCGTCGTGCCCTGGTCTTCAAGCTCCGAGAAGTAATCCATCGGCGTCGGTCTCATCGTCTCTCTCGCTCTCGCCCTCGCACCGTCGTCGATCCCGTTCACTGCTCCAGCTGCTTGTGCAAATGCCCGAGTGGCAACTTGCGAGGTAAAAGATTGATTTTATAAGCGATCAAATTTTTTGAACGAGAAAACAAAAATAAACGACGAGATAATTACTGGGATGATGACGTGGCAATTGCACGAGAATTAGTTCGTCAATAAATTGTCATCTCAATTAGCCATCTTTTTCGACCAAAAAAGGAAAATTAGCCATCTCTCTTCGACCGAAAAAAAAAAATTAGCCATCTCTATTTAGATGTAGGGGGCATGTTGGGTGACAATTTAGATTCTTCGATTAATTTCTCTTTTGTGTCAGGGATTAAAATAAAGCACAGAATTATGTTTGAAATTGTAAATTGATTTTTTTTTTGTTACGAGAAACAAATTTCTATTCTTGAGAATAGAAATAAAAAGAGAAAAAGCAATTTCTTTGTTCCTGAAAACAGAATCAGAAAGTACTGTTATTTAAGAAAGAATTTACCGCTAGCCACCGCTCTTGTCGTTGCCGACCATCCCAGACACATTTATTTTCTTTTTCTATTTCGGAAAGATAAATTTAGTACAGTTATCAACGGCGCTCTTCTGTTCAGAAGCTGATCTCGAAAAATAGAATCGAAAAAAATTATTTTTTGTTAGAAATTATTTTTGAGAAAAGAAATGTTATCATGCAAGCTCTTCGAAAATTATTTCACCCGTTCAATATGTCTTCGATGACATTACATTCACACAAAATGCCCTAAGGATGCTTCGTCCATTTGAGTATGTTTGATCTTTAAGTTTTATCATCTTTCTTCATATGATTCCCCAGTTTACATAAGTTGCTTATGAATCTTTGGGTGGTTTGTCTAAGTAAAAGAATTTGATGCCAATCAGATTTTTGAACTTCCACGCGTTTGGTTAGTTGAGAATGATCGGTCAACATAAAATCATTAACAATCAAAGAACATATGCACGCTTTCAATTAGAATAATAGGGAAAAATATTTTTTTTGAAAAAACGGTTTATCAAAAAGTACTTTTCTTTATCACGATATTTTCTTCGAAATGAAAGCCTCCTTACCCTGTATCATCACATTCTTTTTTCTCTACTTCTGCCGAAGTTCGGTCACTCTTGAAGTACATAATGTAACCCTGCTGAGACGAATTGATTATAACAATGCAAAGTAAATATTCGACACCCATTTTACCCTTAGGCATTTTGCGTAATTGTTTTACATAGAGAGTGTTTACTGAAATTAATGATTGGGAAAATATTTACATGTTGTGAAATTATAAGTCAAGGTGTTTTAGGATTTCCAGATGGGTATATATAACTTTTAGTCATTGAATTAATATAATTTGAAATTTTAATATTTCTTTTTTGGTCAAATAAATTTTAATATTTCAATATTACATATTTCTTTTGTCATTGTAAACTGCCACATGGATGCAATCGAGCCGCAAGAATAAACAAGAACTGGTAGCTTTGGTAGAGGATTCTGGAACTTGTTCGTCTACCAAATTGGGATTGGGCGGAATTTTCCCTTCATTCTCTCATACCTTTCGTAATAAAGATTCCCTAAAAGGGTTATATATCATTGGAAATTCAAATTGGACCATGACGACATATTTTCTTCAATTAATTTATCGCCGCTCAAACAATTTCACACTTTTAATTTCATGATATATTTCACCACAAATTAATTATCGTCTCACCAAAAATCTCAAGATGATATATCGAATATGATTTTTTTTTTCAAACAGATTTGAATCGCCATCTTAGGATTCAGGAGAGTACCAGCTTGGGATTTCACAAAAGACTAATCATCAGTTATGATTTTTTTTCGATCGAAGTCTCATGACAATATTGGTTTGAAATCTTTACGAGGTGGAAATTCGTTTGAGTAAACATGTCATGGGGGCACTAATTTTAGGATTTTTTTATGGGATTAATCTTAATTAAAAAATTGCGAAAGAAACAAGAAAGAAAATTGTGAGGACTAAACGAGGTTTAGGGGTACAGAGCAATGTCCTTAAAAGCCACGAAAGGGATTGTTGTACATCACTACACGTCGTATTGTGCACCACACGGTCTCTGAAAATCCAGAAAATGGAAGAAAGCTGGAGGGAAACAACGGATAACGAAGGCGCGAGCGACAGATGGGAGCAGCTCCTGCACTTGCAGGTTCACACTTCTTCGCAATGGAGACTCACGCCTTCGCCGCTCTCACCATGGGAATTCCAGAATCTCGCTTCCCGTCTCTCCCCGAGCTCGACCCTCTCTTCTTCCATCTCGGATGAGAGCCGACCGGTCGTCGTCGGCCAGGTACGGTAGGTGGGACTCCAATGCCGAGAACTGGGGGCCGGGTGGGTTCGGCTACGGCCCATGATGGGGACGGCGTCGGATTTGGCAGGTGGGTCAGGAGGAAGAGAGAAGAGGAGAGAAGAGCGTTGGTGGCGGTCTTATGATTCCTCGACGAAGAGGCGTTGGTGGTCCGACGATGGCGGCGATGAAGACGAGGACGAAGGGGAAGAGCCTGTTGGGGATTTGGGAGGAGGTGATTGCGCTTTTGGATCCTCAAGGTATGTCCCAGTGATTTCTTTCGACTTCTTTTGTTGGCCGAACATTTCTTTCGATGAAGCGGGTATTTTTCTTGAATTCGATGAATCGGGTCCTGTGCATTGTGATGCTGTGGTACATAGAATGTCTTACTCTCATGCAAATTTTGTATCGTGTGCGGCAGCATTTCCTGATGGGAAAAAGTTGTCTAATGAACAGAGGGTGAAATTCGGTTGTCCTGCTGGCAAATGGTGGTTTTTTGCTGTTATTTTATGCTTAAAATAATAACAGATGCAGATTGCAGAGAAATGCCCCTGTTTTGCTTGAGTATGTTGAGGCAGGTGCACGTTTAAGCAGTCACAATTGAAAATTTCAAAGCAGGGACTGGTGGATTTCTTAGTGTTAAGAGTACTTATGAATATTTTAATCTACTGTGCGGTCGATGGCATTAAAGACTTTGTTCCCCAACACACTTGAAAAGTGTGATCCTGGATGAGCTCTGTACTGGAGAGGAGACAACTTTCGTATTTGACGGTGGAATGAATTTTGCGGTGGAGCCGCTTGATAACCGCCACGCACTACACAATTTTAAACTTCATGTCAATGCCCTCGCTTCCAGCTTATCATGATCTTTTAAGAACATGAATGCCTCTCGGTGTCCAAATTCGACATCTTACTGTTCTCAAATCAGGAATTGCAGATTCAATCTTCCTGTCTTCATTTACTATCGTCCTCTGGGTGGCGTTATTGTTATCCCACTAGCTCTAAGCATGACCCAATGGGCAGCAGTGTGCACTTTGATCAAACTTTTCTCCTTTTCAGACGCGGATAATTCAGTGCAAACTCTTCCATTCATCGCATTTCACAACTCCACTGGGACTGCAATTCCCTTCTCCGTTTGTCCCTCTCTTACGCTCATATTCCTCGAATAGTCCAACAAACTAAGTTAGTGGCCACTGTGCTATGCCTAGTAGCACCGACACTTTTCTTAGTGTGTGCGTGTCGTGTACGCGTCGACACCGGTTGACCGCACGATGTCCGGGATTCGGACACGTCGGTCAAAGCGTGTCGGATGCGTGTCTTCCGGGTGTCCAGCGTGTCGGACACGACCATAAAAAAAAGAAAACTTTTTTAACCTTGCCAAGTTTGAAGTGATCATGAAGCGTGTGCAATGAAGGAGAAGTTCATTAGATAGAGCTCGAATCCATGAAAAAAGGAAAAATAAGGAGATCTTAAAAGAATTCTTATTTTCCATTGTGCTCGGAAGCTCTAAAAATTAACGTCGATGGAGCGTTCATGGAGGGAGAAGTTGATGGCGCGGTGGCATGGGTATGCAGAGACTCCTCTGGGTTGTTGGTTGAAGGAGCAGCAAGTCTGTGAATGTCTGATTTCCTCTTCATGCGAAACCCTAGCTCTGTTGGATGCTTTGAAGTGCTTGAACTCACGTGTGTTTGCAGATAGAGTAGTTTAAGAGATAGATTTAGAATCAGACAGTATCTATTTGGTCAAATGCTCCAAGGCATAGATATAGTTTCATGGAAGTACAATGTTGATCAATGAGTACTTAGACTTGTTTTCAAAGTGAAAAGCTACAGCTAACCCATTGTACACGGACCCAAAACAAAATTGCAGATTGGATGGTTAAAGCACATTTTATAATACTCTCCCACATGACTAGGTTTTTAAACCACTTCAAGCCCTTTGAAAATTGTTATGCTCGAAGCACATATACTATTCTTTTGACTTTATAATACGAATCAAATGACTTTTTCGACAAAAAAAAAAGATCTCATGAGTTTATCAAACTGACATAATAAAACTTGCCCCTTCAATTCGAATTAATGTATATGATCTAGTTTTGGCTTCGTTTATTATTTTTTATATTTAAAAATATATTTAATACAACGTGTCCTCGACGTGTCAGAATTTTCTATTTTTGAGAAATGCCGTGTCGCCGTGTCGTGTTGCGGGTAGTCACCGGTGTCAGTGTCGGTGTCCGTGCTTAATAAGTGTTTATCTACTTCTAGTTTTGCTTGGCTTGGTAGCTCCTCAGTCCATCTATCCTTCTCTATTTCCTTGTACTTATCTTTAGTTTTTGAAAGTGAGGAGAACCATACCAACAAAGGTCATATCGTTTATTTACCATGGCTTGGTATCTGTTACGTGACTAATTATCAATTTATCCAACATCAGAAAATGAATACTACCACCAAATGACCAATTCAGCATTTGCCGGTCAAACTACAATATCCTTCTCTTTTAATTGCTTAAATTTTTTTTTGTTCGATTAAAAAAAAAATGGCTTAAAATTTTTAGGGTTGGAAGCGATTGACTCTCCAAAATGGTGCCAATTCTATCTCTCTCTATCTCTCTCTCTCTCTCTCTGCGTAAGATTCAAGTTTTCTTGAGTAATGCCGTCGTAGCTATTTCAGAAAAATCACGTCTGTATCTTCACATGCATGGGATCTGTTTCAGTGGTTTCCCATTGTTGGTACTCCATCATCTCCTGTGATGAGTTGGCTTGGCAATTCACTCGTGGTGCTAGGTTTGAGCGTCGATCCTACCCAAATTGGGCTGGTACTTTACATAACTATGGCATTGGGTGGGCTGCTGTGTCGATATGTTTGAGATTCTCAATTAACTAGCCAAGAAGAGGAAGGAATGATACTTGTGTAATAACTTCTCATCTAGCTCCAAAGGTTGTGGTGTTCTTGTCAATGTTATGTAGAAAGTATTTTGCATTCTTTTTCTCAATATTGCTTGATAATAACATTGTATCATCTAAATTTCCCTCATTTGAAGCATAAAATGTTTTAATAAATAATTAGATGAGGCATGTATGGAGACTTGCCTCTTTGGATGTTTGACCATGAGAACTTCTGGAGGTGAATTTGGTCTTATAGGCATGCACGGTTTATAAGAAGTTTCTCAATTCAATCAATTAATATTTCTGGGAAGAAAGCAAGATGGTTCTTTCCCATTATTTTTCCAAAGATGGTTTCTGCATTATTTTCTCCTTGTCAGTTTCAACAAGTTTAGTGTTTCAATGGTGATTTATGGCCAGTGTAGGTATTCAAATCCTATGGTTGGACGCTTCCTATCATCCTCCTCTCATGGCTGGCAGCTACGGGTCCAAAAGCTTTTCTCATTACTCTGGCTCTTCCTTTCATACAATCGGCCCTTGCTCTAGTGATTAAGAAGCTGTGGCCAGGAAAAAAGAACAAATCAAAAGGCAAAGCCAGGAGAAGGAGAAGGAAAAGATATCCTTACCGCAGAGACAATATCAGAACAAAGGAAGAGCGAGATTCGAGGAGATGGAACAGGAAGGATAAGATAGAGTATGAATTGTGGGAGGCTGAGGGAGATTTTTCGGCCCCCGATTATACGGGAGCTACGAATGGTTTTGGTGGATGGGATGAGCTGGAGGGGAAGCAATTCACAGGGAAGTCATCCCCAGTTTCAGAGAGACCTCGGAGACAACAGATGGATATTGGCAAGTATAGTAGAAAACCAAGCAGAGACGATGTTCCATTGCTGTTGAGACTTTTGATTGCAATGTTCCCATTCCTGGGCTCTTGGACTAAAATGTTCTGGTGATTTGCTGAAGTGAAAGCTCGAGTTTACGAGCAGTTTTGTTTGATCTCACTTGGTTGGGAACTGGGAACAAGTCGTTGCCTGAGGTCAGGGAAGTATTTGCTTGTTGCTAAATCTGATAATTTGATCGATGATGATTTTTCATGTTGAGGATCACTTGTTTAAGCTGTGACAGAGAAGAAAGAACTGCCATACTCAGGATACCAATATGCGTCTCATTGGTTAGACTTAGATCTAAGTCTCCTTTCCTTTTCTATTCTTTAGCCTCTAATGGCATCTTCAGATTCATTGTCTCCCTGGAACTCGTCACCCAAGCTCTACAGTAGTCAGCAGTGTCTTCAGGTCACTTGTGTTGCGACTGTCATAGGTTTGAGGAATAACGTGGCGAATGAGTTTGCAAATTTACAATGTTATTATGTTTCGGAACATCTTACTTTTGAAGTGAGTTTTGTTCTATTTCCTCTTTGAGTGGATGCTACCCCGTTAACAGCCCTAAGCTTTGCCAGGCCAGGAGTTCCATCTCGAGAATCATGTACATGAATGAAACGACGAGCTGTTCTGAACCCAAATTCGCTCTTAGGGGTGCAAAGATCTGGAGCATCATTCTTAGCTAATATGTAGCCTTGTGAAGTTACTTTCACCATTCGATCAAAAGAAAAGTCACTTTCACTATCAAAAAGAAGTTACTTTCACTATTTTTCCAAACTATAGCAACCAGGAAAGCGTAACCAAGAAATGCAGCTCATCCACCATCGCAGCTTCACTATAATTCAGACAATGAAGGATTGATGAGATGCGATAATTTCTCAATATGGTGTAATGAGCATGATGTTTCTCCTTGATCCATTGCAAAGAAAACCGTCTATGACAAGAAACTTGAGGAGTACTGCGCGGCCCCAGCAAAGTCTAAAAGAATGTTAAACGAATCAAAGAATGTAGCCTGAAAATGGCTTGATGTGTAAGCTTTGGAAGCCCCCGTCAACTTGTAAACAGTTGGTTTCTGTTCAGATAGCATGTTGATGCTGGATCTTGGAGGCAGCTACAAAATCCCTCCTCATCTTTGGGAAATGACTTTGGAAGAGGATGATCGGGAATTACACCCACCTAAATAAGAGCAATGGGGCTTAGCAAAGACCAGATATCAGAGAGAGAGAGAGAGAGAGAGAGAGAGAGAGAGAGAGACCTTGTCAATATCATGGTGTGCGGGAGTCTCATAACGAGCAACTGTAACTGCTAGCCCAGAGCCATCAGACAGCTGGAAGACTGACTGGATTTTGCTGTAGAGTTGGTAAGAGAAATTCACGTCAGAACTAAGCATTGGAATGCATGGAATATGGATAAAAGCTATCACCCTTTGCCAAATGTGGGTTCCCCAAATAGTACTGCTCGTTTGTTGTCTTTCAGTGCTCCTGCTAATATTTCGCTTGCACTTGCTGTGCCCTTGTTCACCTGAGAGAGCCCCACAGACATGTAATTTACTAAGGAAGGTGATGAGTACTATACTTCTGTTCAATTTGCGAATGCATGCATGCAGAGCTGCCCTGCCCCCACCAAGATACTCTTATGCTGAGAGAGAGAGAGAGAGAGAGAGAGATTTTTACTTTTGAAAGTCACCGACTGCAGTCTAATGGAAAAGAAGCCTATGGCATGTAGATAAAAGAAAATTCGTTCAGGCATTATGTATTGTGCAGTCAAAATAAAGAGATACCGCAGCTTTAATGCAGCTACATTCCTTATGCACGATATACATGGTAATAGAAGTATTCACAAAATTTAAGAAGCCCCTACCAGAACAGCCAAGGGTTCTGAGGCTGCCATAGCACTGCCTCCATCTGTGTCATATATATCTCGAACCCCGCGACTATCACAAATATAAACGATGACCCCTTTATCCAACCTGGGATACAAAATGAAGTTAACACTAGCACCACATTAGGATGAATAACTTGCTTCAGTTTAAGTGGTTGAAAATGGAACGAAAATAAGACTACGATGGGAAGGTGAAGCCCCCCAGAATCTGGATACCGGAACTGTGGGCCAGCTTGTCAAATAATACTGACAAGATATTATGGCAGATACCATGCTCTTTGTCTGTGGGGCATGTGCAATCAACCAAATAATCATCAGCAACGCATGCAAGTTTGGATAATTTGGCAAATGAATTGGCATGGGAAACAACTTCATTACCACATTCGTGGACAGGCAGGACACTTGCATAATTTAGTTATATAATCCATTGTTATACGATATGTATCACAAATAAGAAGGTGGCATTTACTCTTGATAGCCATGCGCTAGCCACTTGAAGTTCATGCCTTGCATTGCCGAACACAAATCATAAAGATACCACTTTATCAGCTACAGTAGAGAAGAAGAGCTTACCACAGTTTAGCAATTTCCACACCCTCAGGAAAAGGCCACCGCTGCAGCAAGATTAAACCTTCAGAAGCCTGATAAGCCCATGAAGCAAAATCAAAGACAGAGCAAGCAAGCTAATTACCTATTATCTCGAAGGTCCAATATGAACGCATTGACATCATTGCTCCTTAGTGTCTCAATAGCTTCTTTTACAGCACCTACAGCATAAAAGAATATGTCAGATGGAGAACCCCCATGCGCATTGTGCAGAGAGAGAGAGAGAGAGAGAGAGAGAGAGAGAGAGAGAGAGAGTTCACATAAATTTATAAACTCCAGAAGCAAATATGGGAATCCTACGAAAATTAAAAAAAATCATACTTTCTGTTTATTGCATAACAATCAAAGCAGAAACAGTTTGACATAAGTTATACTTTCCATAGAAGTGCAGCGATGCATGGAATATTAAGCTTACCAGGTCCTGAAGAAGGTTTTTAGACATTCGTTGGGATAAAACTCTGGGTACAAATTGATATTCTTATATCCATGTCTGAAAGTTCGATTACGTCAATGTGATTTTCAAAGAGGTCAATAGCACATAATTTCAGCAAGCCAAGATTTCATTCAATTTATCCACGGGATAAATCGTAACAATCAATTATCAGGCCACATTCTCAATTGCCTTTCCTCAATATCTCTGATAACTTGAATGTTAACCATTTGCTGTAAAAACTCAAGCTATTTAAGACTCTGACAGACTATATTTTAAATCTAAACACTTCTTCTTACCCAAAGGCTAGTAGTATGACGAAGGACTTAAGCGTGAGGACTTAACATGACTATGTAAAAGAATTGATGAGACCCCAAGGCACACAAATAAGGGAAACTCATAAATAGGTGAAAGGGGAGTATGATGAATGAAACGCGAGATATCTTGCACTGATATAATAGTAGAGTTTCGCACAACTGCTTATCTAAAAGCTTAAGTTGTGAGACAGCACAATATAATTTAAGTCTTAAGATCTCTCCCTCCCAAGTGTCCATGAACCGGCAATATACACAACTTCCCACTAAACGAAAACATGTATACAAACTCGTGAGTAGAAAGATTCTGGCAATTAAAACATAAGCATTACGAAACAAACATGATAACTTTTAGTGCATGTTTTTCTTTTGGCTACAGTAGGTTTTCATGCACACTTTGGCATTGTAGAGACAGAACTAAGGGTGCTCACCAGAAGAATTTTGGTTAAATGATGTTAGCTTGATATACCCGATTCGTGGAGAATCTTTTCCAGAGCCAGGTACCTCACAAAGCCTTGATTTAACTGGGTTTAGCGACACCCTCTCTCTCCTGGAAAGAGGAAGTTTATAATAGAGACTCACTGCTCTAAATTTACATCACTAATGAAAAAGAACCAATAGCAAAATAAATATAAAACTGAAACTCATTCCAGTGTGATTATTTAAAGCTCACATGGTGTACCTAATACGTTTCACTTGCCTATGTTGTGGTAAAAGTTCCAACTCTACTAGAGACAAACTTTTTCTCAATTTTCGTTTTTGGTTTTTTTGTTGAATTCTCAGTTTTTGGTAAGCAGTACTGAAATTGAACTTACGTCAAGGCTAGATGCTTTATTTCATTTCCACTACGAAGAGTTAATTCCACTGTACTTCCTTCAGGACCCCTGCAATTCATGATAAAAATTAATGAAGATCCTCGGGCAAGTGATAATAATTCTTACTAGGGCACATTATTTTGAATTTAAACTCAATGTTACAAGCACTCAAAGAAGGAAGATGATAATTTGTGTTTGAGTCAAATGATATAATAAATTCAAACAAGGTATTAATATGCTACAACATGTAACTAGTTATAATAAGAATAGACGGAGACTACAAATCAATGAACACCAGGCATCCGTAGCAATGTAGCTAGTTATAATAAGATTAGACAGAGACCACATAGATGAACACCAGGCATCAGTCTGACGGCCTTGGGGGATTGTGTTTTGGGGTAGGAGTGTGCTAGGAATAAATCCCGGCAGGAAAAGAAAACTGACCGATGGAAAATGTAAAACTACTCACTGCAATTTCTCTGCAGCATCATATATTCCCATAGTTTCTGTACTTGAATTATCAATCGCAAGTAGAACATCTCCAGATAAAATACCAGCTCTATTTGCAGGACCTCCTGGAGCTGCAGAAATTACTACCAGCCCAGGAGGTGAATTATCAATTCCAGCTGGATATCCAATTGAGAGTCCTACACCCGTTAGAGCACCTTGAGTTCCAGACTGCCTTCACAAAATTCAGAAAAATGACTAAATAACTCATCTAGATAAAGCAGAGCAAAATGTGCTTGCCATTTGACAGAAGAAGGGGTCTAGAATGTCAGTGAGGAGAGGGTACGTACTCTCAAACTCCTGAACTTTTCAGGTTCCAGAAAGCGGGTGAAAGGATCATCCAATGTGGCTATCATCTTCCTTATTGCAGTATCTGACATGTCAACAAAAACTGATGATCAGACTAGTTATAAACAAGAAAAACCAGTTTCATAATCCTGTTCTTCGATTACTTCTTATTCCGCTATTTCAATTTCCCCTGTTCCCACCACTTGTGTTCTGCTATGTAATTATGCTACACGTTCACACCCTGAGTTCAGAATATTAATACCTCTTCTCTCTAATTCTGGAGACAAATTCATGTCTCACCAGTAGAGATATAAAATTGTACGGGCTGCAAAACCCATCCAAACCTGCTCTCTCTATATATGCATCAAAACTAGGTACAGCTTCTGTACTCCTTTCAAATCATAGCAGCACCAGAAAACACAAAAAAGAAGTGAAGGCCCAATATACACACATGTCTCTTCCCTGGAATTCATCGGCTCGCCTGCGCAGTGCATTCTCTCTATACCTAAACCAACTCTGCCCATTGAAGTTCTTGTCAACGTAGGCACGGTCGAGAGTCCTCACGCCTCTAAGAAGAGCAAATTTCTTCACTGAGAGCCCCTGTGCCGCATCATTATCACAAAACAAGAATCCTCATTTCGACCCCGAAGAAAACCCGAAAATCCAAACCGTAACAAAATGACACAACAGACTCACACGAACGAGCATTGCTAACGGCTAAAGAGAAGGACGTGGCCAGCATCACACCGACGAGCAGCTTCAGGAAAACCCGGGAGACGTGCCGCTTGAGCCCGTCCGAGGACAGCCCTCGTCGAGCCTCACACCCGCAGCTTCCAAGAATTGCGACCGCGACCACAATCGCCGGCGCCGTCGCTCTTGCTCGGGCTAGCGCGCACTATCCGAGATCCTACTAGGTTCCTCGCCAACCGAGACTTCCACGGCGGGACGCGACGAGAGAGAGCTGATCAGAATCACCTTTTCACGAAGGGGCGACGACGGCCGATTGCAAGAATGGAACTGCGAGAACAGAGAACGGAGAGGGTTACCTGAGGGAGGAGGAGCGAGTTTGAGAGCAATGGCGCGGTAGGGATGGCGCGGGGTCCGGCATTGGAGAGAGAGAAGCGAAGGCGGAGAGGGGATAGAGAAGAAGTGGAGGTCGCCAGGACTTCCATGGAACTCGGATTTTGAGTGCTCTTTTTCGGTTCGTTGGTTTTGTTGCTCCTTATCAGTGCTTCCGGTTTCGGTGGAGCGCGGATCATGTAGACTGGGTCGGGTCGGGTCGGGTCGGGTCGGACAATAAACGGGTCTCGTGTTATCGCCACTTCTTCCCACCAAAAACCCCCCCCCCCCCCCCCAAAAAACCCCCAAAAAACAGGGGAGGGCAAATTTGTAACTTCCAAATTTCGAGGTCGGTTGTGCAGTGATGTCAAAGTTCAGGAGGGTAATTTATAATTTTCCAAAGTTTAGGGTTATTATGTAATGGCGTCAATGTTTAGGATGATGTTGAGCGATTAACATTTTTTTTTTTTTTGGGGCCTGCGTTGCTTATGACACATACGAAGAAGTACACCGTAATATTGGATATCACAAATCCACAAGCGGTAGTTCCATCTTTGAAAGGTGAGGTGGAGACGAAATTCAAATGCTGACTTCGAAGGGTAAGCGTAGATATACGGTGATGATCGCAAGACCTTCAAGAAAATCGGAATGAAATTCACTTCATTATCCAATGTATTCCTTCTCTTTGTGAAGTGAACATAGATCGTGTCTTGAGACGACGCCGGTCGATTTCCACATCTGTTCTTGATTACCCGAGGACATTCTATCACGATCATTACTTGTGTTGACACCCCAAAATAACTAAGCTACGATAGATCGATATAGGCCTGCGGTGTGTTGTCGACAAGACAACAGGTGATTACTAACAAATCAGCAGCTAAGGAAAGTAGTCATCGTCGACGGAAGCTAGAAATGGTGTACGAAGGCAAGGTGTGACGCCCTAGAAAAGTCACGCGTTATATGTGTCATTTCTAATTATATCTTTTATTAATTAATAGCACGGGAAGAATGATGCACCTAGAACGTCGCTATTGCCACATGCTCTTTATGTTTGCCTGTTAATACGCTTGCAGAAGAAAAAAAAAAATCAAAACTATTAAACATTCCTTACAAAAATATGACGCACTAGTATGTAATATATCAAAATGCCGGAGAGAGATCGAGGTCTATATTATATATTTCTTACACAATGGTCACCAAAAGCCAACATCAAAACGCCTGAGAGAGATCAAGGTTCCTATAATCCGCATCGGTCCACCACGTCCTCAAAAGCGTACTGATACAAAAATCAAGCCATTCTGCCACCCTCAGCTACGGAGCCACAATATATTTCGAGGCTACATTAGAAGATGTGATTCTACTTGATGCCGTGCTAGTCTTCACTAAATATAGTTCTATGACTCGGGAGCTCCGGAGTGATTTTCCTACCGTTTCGCCGTATGGTACCTCATCGTCGAACTGACAACTCAAAGAATTGACCATGTGATAATCGACGACACTTAGCTAGAAAATCAAAAATTTAGTCAAATTAAAAAATATCAGCTGGAGGCTTAGTTTCACCATTACCATTCTTTATTATATCGAATCTTATGGATATGATTAATCATAAACTCGGCACGTCGAGACTCATCGGTTAGGGGCAAACGAACTCAATGATTCAACATATAATTGACAAACTTTTTCATACTTAAACACCAAAATTCAAAATAAAATTAGCAATCATCAAACAAATAAGTCAAAAGTATTAAGTAGATCAATTTAATTTAGTGTCTAGAGTTTTCACTTACTTGGAGGACAACATGACAACGTAAGGCTGTGGTCACCTCATACAAGCCGAAAGCTAGGTTGAGACAGAGAATCAATAGGAGTGTGCGGTCTTCTTTGAGAATGAGAGGAAGGAGTAAATGAAGTGGGAGGTGTTCTCCCTCTTCCAATTGGTAAGGAGTGTGTCTATAGGCGAGGTCATTAAATGATGGTAATTATTAACCTATGTTGTAATCATGAAGTGAATTAAATGAAGGGGATATTTGTTCCAATGAGATTTATTTCGCATGGCCCCTCTATTAATTATCATAGGGTCTAAATGCATTATGTGGCCCTATGGTCATAATTAGAGGGCAATAGCTTGAGATTATAGGTAAGAAGAAAATGAGAAGAAATCCTCTCCATTAGCCAAGTCTGTGCATGACTCATTCATGCATTTAAATAGGGCTAAATGATTTCTCTTGATGACATCACGTATGATTATGTCATACATGTGATGCCAAAACTTCAATTTGGAGTATGATAGAGGGTGACATAAGAATGAGGGAAAAAATGAGTATTAGTCCCAAAGGAAACAAGGGTAATAATGTTCATTCCGGACCTCAATTGGGTGCGGAAATGCGGTTCGGGTCTTCCGCTACTACCACGTAGATAACCTCGATGAAATATCTACAGCTAACAAAATTTTCTCAAATATTATTGCACGAATTTTCCAAAATATCACGCGCAAATCTTACCAAGCACATAGAATACTTAACCAATATATTTCTGATGTAACACTCATCTGATACATAAACTCGCAGTATGTCTATCGCTAATAAAATCACAATAATCACCTAATTAGAATTTCCACCTATGACAAACTTCTATATACTATTTATTAGAAGGAATTTTCCAGGTGTCACGCAAGAAGCCAACATCGATGGGAATGTAGAGATGAAGACGGAGCCAGGGAATAAACCGCACGTGGATAAAAATTGCGGTTAGAGTGAGTAAAGTACATACAGGCCAGGAATGTCGGGAGTAGTTAGAGTGGTAATTTGAATAATAACCCTCTTGACGGTTACATTTTGTACATGACTATAAAGGCCGAAGGAAAATCCTTTGCAAGGATCCACAATCAATAAAACACTTAGGTTTTTTCTCTGCAAATTACTTTACCAATTCTTTATAACATTCTTTGTTGTTTATCTTTAGTCCGTAGTATAGCCGCTACCGATTATTTCATATTCGAATCGTCACAGAACCCACAAAGATCTCTTTGGCGAAAGATCTTTCGTTAACTAACATTTTCGACGGAACAACCTGGTCCCTTAACTTGTTCCTCGAAGATCCAAGCCCTAATACTGTTTGTCCTCTTTCACGATCGGTCGACGCCGCAGATGCCAATAACTCTTCTAACAAACGAGCACCAGACGATCTCTGAGCGACAGAGGGACTGAACTAAGAGGTGGCCTATCTAGAAGTGCAGACCCATTTCACCAATCTATTATGTGTGACTTAGTTTAGCACTGAAAGTGGATTCATTTGGAAGAAATCAAAAGGATGGGGACTGAATTGATTTGTGGAAGTTTCCACAGTGTCATTGTCATTTTACCATATCGCAGAAATGTCATCCCTAGGCAAAGGCTGAATCAGTCCAGTAAGGGTGTGCCTAGTTTGGGCTGGTCGATCTCGATGTGGAATCGAGGATCGCACCAGTAGTCCCGATCCTCAAATTTTTTCGAGACCAAGGACTGGTGGTCCGGTCCGATTCGATCCGATCCTAACGGGACATCTAACACCAGCTGCTTATAGAAATCTAACAATTAGATCTAAAGTAACAACTTCACACATAATAAAATATACACATTACCATTGTACAATCATCACATGAGTATTTATAATCTTCAAATAATGAGAATAGTCTAAATTATTAAAAAAACACTCAAAACAACTGAAACGGGATTATACTCATGCATCACTCTCCTTGAGTTGGAAAGAATCAAACTCAAAGTGGGATTACACTTGTACTTCATTATATTCAAGTGCAAACAAAATATGATTTGCATAATATTGTGAAGACAAAGCACAAATTGAGTCAAGACAAATATAAATCGGAAACTGCATTTCGACAAACATGGGAAGGCGAGAGGAGCGAGTGGCGAGGCGAAGGCGAGCGCCAAGCAGAGCTACATTGCAAAGGCAAGCAAGAAAAGATGAGCGAGTGTCAAGTAGAAGATGAGGAAATTATGTTAACTAGTTCTTCAAAAATTTCTAATTTTTTTATATATATATATATATATATATACACACACACACTAAGCGATCTGATTTGGTCCCATTTATTGGCATCGAGGACTGGACTGCCCGCTCGAGGGACCGGAACAACCCGACTGCTCAAGTCCAGTTTGCTCACCCTCTGGTCCCAAGCAAGGCTATTGGTCTGGCCTGTTTTCATCACCATACAGTCGCCGTCATCTGGTGCTTCACAGGGCTCGAGATGACGATGGGCCTCAACTTAAGTCAAATTCTTGGCAAATGCAACGGATGTGATCGAGTTGCCAAAACAGTTCGCTTGTCCATAATTTTGGTTGTAATAAGTATTAGATCACCACTTGTGTAATAGCTATTACAACTTGTAATATATTACAGTTGAAGTTTTAAGTGGGTCTGAAATGATTTGAAGACGGGATTTTCAGTTCTAATAATATTTTTGAGATTTTATGAGACCACTGCCAACCATTTTAAAAATTTAAATTGTTAAATAAAAGCGTGATTTAATTAATATTATAAGAGTTATAAATCATATATTATACTATTGAAAAAATATTTGAAAAATAAGTAGATAAAGAAATGTACAAATAATTATATATATTCACATTATAGGTAATTTACTGAGAGATTGCTGGCACCGGGCCCACAATTTAGGCCGAAATCGGATCATGACAATGTAGTTGACGCACAAGGCTCATTAATGGAATAATTGATGAGCTCATTGATTATGAGTTTAAAAGGGACATAATTCAATATGACACGTGGCGATGTTAGATTGACTCAAAGCACGCACAATAATAAAAAGCCAAGCCAAGGAGGATTTTTCAACTGGGTAATCACCGGCGCTAAGGAATTGAGAGTAGCTGCAAATCATTCCTAGGGTAGCACGCAAGTGAAGGCAATTAGAATTACTTGCGGAGGAGTATTCAGAGTTACGTAGGGCATCACGAAATCAGAATAACACATCAAAAAATAATAATCAACAATAGATCAATCATCTCTGAATACAAAACCTTTTGACACTGAAGATATGAAGATAAAGATCATTCATAGAAGAAAGGATTTGATTAGACTTTGCTTGAGTTTGGATTTGAATTTTGAATCGTATTAGATTTCTTGATTCCAACAACTATGTATGTAGATTAAAGCATTCCAGAAATATTTGGTAAGTTTTCCACTTTCTCTACGCATTCCTATTATCTCCATTAATGGCTCATATTTGATTTATAGACATATCAAAATGGGTCTAAAACCCATTCATTAATCCAAGTTCATTAACATGGGTTATAAATGGGTGACTTAAAATGTGCAGGCCAACCGTAAATGGGTTATAAATGGTTGAGCCAAAATAAATGGCTCTTAAATGGATTATGTTATAAACTTATTTATGACCCATTTAATTCTTAATCCATTTATAATTAGAAGCCTCACTCCGTTCTTGCGCACGACATCTTCTTCTTATTCTTCAGTTCTTCGCCTTACTTTCTAGGACTAGCGCCTTGCAGTCTCAAAACTCTTCATTTAGCACGGATCTCATTTGCCATTGCCCCACTACCTTCACAGCTGCCAAATTTGGTGGTGAAGATTGTTTCCTATTACTCGTCAAGGAAGTCGCAAAACTCGTGAAGATTTCAATTGTCGAGCAAGCATGCCCTTCCAGAGTTAAGTCGTTTGTTCTGATTCAATAAATCTCATGTGATTCCGTTGTTGTTTCCAATCTACTAGTTATGCATCATTAGTATTTCGAAACATTTAGTATTAAATCAAACTCGTACGTAATATTTAATTGGCCATCAATCACTCTCATTGGACTTTAACTGCTACTTGAAATCATTGAGTCGGTCAGGATCAAAAACTTTGCAACAAAAATAAAAATATAAACCAACAGTTATCTAAGTTATCATGACCAAATTTTAGTTTCTATCATACTACTAATTAATAAATAATACTACTACCATATATGAGGTAGCAAACTCATGGATCTTTACTGACTATAAATTATAATTACTACATATTGAAGTACCAAATCAAATTGCAAAATATCATCATGATCATAGTGCAGAATCTTCTTCAAATTAGCATGAAGATAACACTTCAAGCAGAGCATGCACGAATTGATTGTTTAGAAATTTTGTCCTGATTTTTCATTGAATTTTCATGTAATTAAATTTTTATCTTACTTTAAATTTCATCATGATTATAGCTGATAATATTCCTTATCAGTACTGTGTCTATTATGATTAGTTTCCTGTCTGTCAAAAACTAAACATAGATGAAATTTTCTGTGCATTTTCCGTGCATTTTCTGTGCATTTTTGCACGAAGGAGATAGAAGCCCTACTGAAGATCACGTACGTACGTATATTTTACACAAAATTATGAGTATTTACTAGTCAATTTTACTTTTGGCTAATAGATATCATAGTTGTTTCCTTGACCAGACAAATCATACGAAGTGCTTTAACCTATTGGAAACGCTCATGAAATCTCCATTTCCATTATGGGGAATCGCATCATATCTTCTTTGAAAAAAAGTTTTGCCCAAGGTAGCAAATTCGGAATGTGTTTATTCAGCGCTCTATCTATGGTGGTGCTGACGTGGAAAATGGACAAAAAATATTGCTATAGACATCTATATAGTTCATAATATTTTTTTTGGATATTTTTTTGCAAATTTCGATAATGATGATGAGCAAATTTGGTGTCCACCACGTTAAAAGATGATCCATATACTTTCTCTCCTCTTTTCTTCCACAGAATTCTTTGCCAATAGTTCCCATGTTGTATTTCACTTTGTGCATAGGGGAGTGTTTCATTTCTCGATTCTAACCTTAACATGTGAAATGAGTTTTTTTTTTATTAGGATGCACGTATAAGTTGTGTTAGAGAAAACTCACATTGAAGAATTGATGTGGTGTTAAACAGTTAATATATCCTAGTTGGCCTATAACTCATTGGCTTACACTTTTGAGTGAAGGTGGATCTAACTAGATATGTTAACGGGTTTGGACTTGAGCTCTCTTTTAGCGATCTCCCCGATGAAAATATCAGACTTTTTTTGCGTGCTTTCAACATCTCTCTCATCTTGGATTAGCCTATTGAGAATTTCAAGATTTCCACGGATTGTGTACACAAGTGAAATTTCTTAAGCACTCATGCAAGTTTATTACACTAATGGACGAAGTGGAGTCCATGTTCACCAAGCGCTTCACCAACAATGACAGGAAAATGGCCATGAAGTTTTTAAGACCACTCCTGCAAGGAAATTCTCACATGGTCACGTTCGTTCTTCGTCGGTAACGATCTCTCCCAAATTATCTCTTAACAATTTCGATAATGCTGTAAATATTGGGACAATTAGAAGTTCATCTGAGTAATCTTGAATATCCTCTAAAACTGCCGATCTACCTTCTGTCTGCAAGATTATTCATTGGATGTTTCGTTGGGTTGTTTAGCTTATACGCGATTGTAGCGCACTTAACCGGCCTTCTCTCCTCCACAGCCTATCCTAATTACATGGAAATTGCTCCCTGTGTTCAGGTACAATGTTCAATCGTTTCATTGTCTTCACCTTTGCCTTTGCTGATGTTGTATTTCATTAAGTACACGGCCCTCATCTCTCACACAAATGTGACTGACAAGCCGTATGAGCGGATTGTTGTTTTTGTGCAGTGTCTTTGCATTGTTTAGCCTGCACCTGTTCACGCATGGATGCAACCTCTTCTTGTGGAAGCGCACTGGAATCAACTGCGACTTCATATGTGAAATTGTTCCCAGCATGGAGCTCAAGTGAGCTCAAGTCCCGAGATGCATTCCTGGTCTGCACCGCCTCCGTGACGACCATGGTCAGCACAATGGTTGTTCATGTTAGAATATGTCTCGAGTTTGAACTTGTGAACGAAATCTGACTGTTGACACCTGATTTTTATTCATCTTTTCTCTTTTAAAATTAATAAAAAATCAACAAAAATTCATAAAATTAAAAAATAAACTTTGGAGACCTTGGCCAAGCATAGAGAACCAATTTTGAGCAAAAATTAACTTTTCATATTTTTCGTATTTTTTAATATTTTCGAAAAATACAAAAATATATAAAAATTCAGGAAAAATAACATTTGAGGCCACAAAAATACAAAAAATAGTCAATATTTTTCTTTTAAATCCCTTTCATGTTGGCCATTGTAAATTTAAAAAATCCAATTCGGGGTCATGTATTCCTTCACGAGCATAATCTCGAATCGGGCCTAAAAAATCCAATTTGGGTCAATTTATTTCATTTTTCACTTTTAGGAGTTGCAACATTGTTCACTAATAGCATAAATTTTCATCTTGGCCCGATTATACCCAGAATGACTCAATTTTGTAAAAGGGTCTTAGTTGAATTTTGCATTAAAATCTCAAGGACTATAGTGCAAATATGTAACACTTGAGAGATTATTTTGTAAATAACTAAAAGAAGAGTTAGTGGAGAAATTAGAATAGAGAAGGGAAGATGGAGAAGAATAGATGGAGAAAATAAGATTAGAATAGAGAATAGAAGATGGAGAAGAATAGATGGAGAAAATAAGATGAGAATAGAGAAGAGAAGATGGAAATGAAGAAGAGTTAGTGGAGAAATTAGAATGGAAGATATATATGGAGAAGGGAAGATGAAGATGAAGATGAAGAAAAGTTAATGGAGAAATTAGAATGTGAGATGGAGTTAGTGGAGAAATTAGAATGGGAGATAAATGAGTGGGTTATAAAAGGAGAAAGAAGAGAGCTTGAAATGAGGAGATTTTTTTTAGGGAGAAAATTTTGAATGTTTGAGAGGGTTTTAGGAGATTGAAGAAAAATTTGAGAGAAAAAAAATACCAAAAAGAGAGAGAGAATTTTGAAGATGGTGGGAGTTTAAAACTAGAGGGTTATCATCACCAATTCTTTTATCGATCAACACAAATCAAGAGTTCATCCCCGTCGTTCGAGCCGCCATCTTAATCCACAAGGTGATACGAGGTCCAAATTCGGCAATCAAATCCATCAAATCAAGTAACGATCCTAGCCATCAAAATCTTCGAGAATTTCGTTGTCCAAATAGATTGATTTAAATTTCGATTATGTCATGTCGTACTCGTATGTCTCCATATCCACATGTTGCATTTGTACTACAATTTTTTGCATTTTTTTGCTTAACAAATCTAAACCCCAGAATGGGAAGGCTGACCCACTCGTTGGAGGTTCTGTATATATTGCCTTTACTTTCTGCAATTTAATTCTCGCACCATGAAACCCAAAATGGATAGGCCGAGCTAAGGCCGAATCCCTCGTTGGAGGTCCTTTATTTACCGCATTTAATTTCTGCAATTTAATTCTCGCACCATTAAACCCCAGAATGGATAGGCCCAGCCAAGGCCGAATCTCTCGTTGGAGGTCCTTTATTTACTGCAATTAATTTCTGCAATTTAATTTTCACACATCAAATCCCAGAATGGGTAGGCCGAGCCAAGGCCGAGTCTCTCGTTGGAGGATTTATTTACCGCATTTAATTTTTGCAATTTAATTTTCACACCATCAAACCCCAGAATGAGTAGGCTGAGCTAAGGTCGAGTCCCTCGTTAGAGGTCCTTTATTTATTGCATTTAATTTCTATAATTAATTTTTGCACCATCAAACCCCAGAATGGGTAGGCCGAGCCAAGGCCGAATCCCTCGTTGGAGGTCCTTTATTTACCGTATTTAATTTCTGCAATTTAATTTTTGCACCATTAAACCCCAAAAAGGGTAGGCCAAGCTAAGGCAGAGCCTTCCTGTTGGAGGTCCTTTATTTGCTAAATTTACTTTTCGCAATTTAATTTTTGAATCATTAGAACTCAGAATGAGTAGGCCGAGCCACCTGCTAGAGGTCGTAACACTGCACAGAAGTCGTTAGTTCACTCCCTCTTTCGGCTTCAGGGAATTTTTAATTTTTTGAAAATATAAAAAAATGTCATTCACATGCATTCCATTTAAAAAGTGAAAATATAAAAAGAGATCACCTCATTAGAACCTTAGGAGTAAACAAGCCTGAGTTGCCAAATTAAGATATTCATGAAATTAAAGAACCGAAAGGGCATTAGTTTTAATTAATTAGCGTAACCAAGTCCTCGAACTCATAATTTCTAGTTCGTAGAAGTAATTTAGTTCTCCCGCTAATTTACTTGGGTTTCTAATCGACCTACCAAAAATGATTAGTGGTGACTCCAAATTCTAAAATCATTTGAACAAAAACCAAAGTTACGATTCGGTAGGGCTTGGGAGGGTCCGTATTAGGTTAGTCAATTTAATTAACCTAATAACCCGTTAACCTGGAATTTTCATCCGATTCGAAAAATTTTTAGTCTCGCGACACTGACTCAAGGTAATGTGTCATGGAAATCTTGTTTCCTGTTTGGCACAGTCCAAATTGAACGTTTATATTTCTTCTGGATATTAAATTGTTGAGCAAGAGTTGTTGATGAAGGGAATAGAATACATATATATATATACACATATATATCATGTTGGTCCAAGTGTATATTTGAGTCGGCCAAAGAAGAGTCAAAAGAGGAAAGTGAATGTCCTTTTGCCGACCGAATTGTTCTGATACATTGAGTTTTCTTTCTTGATCACATTGTCCAAGAAGTCACAATTATCATGTGTATACGCTCGTGAGTTGGTTACGAAGAATCAAGAAGCGCCGTTTCGTCGAGTGGTTGGCAAGGGTCTATCTTCATGGAATTACATCAAGAATTCAAGTGTTTAAGTATATTAAATATTATTGTAAAATTTACGTATTAATTCATTTATAAGATTGAGAGATTATTTCATTAGGAATTGTGGGGCTAAACACTATGTATGTTCTTGAATGTAATTGAGGTTGAGAAATACTAAGAATGTTTGAGTGACTCGAGTGTAGTTTGTTGTCTTCATGTATCGCTTGATCTATAGTGGAATTCGTTGTTGCTCTCTTCACGAACGTAGGTCTTTGCGACCGAACCACGTACATATGATGTCCGATTTATTTTCTTATTCTGTCTATTCCTTGTTTGATCACTTGTTCTGTGTAACAATTCACCTCCTCCTGTGCACCGATGGTTTCCCAAGCTGGGTCGACGTCATTTTGGGAGTCCTCCTGGTACAAAAGCTTCACCAAATGTGATTAGACATATTAAAAGAATTGTGCCTCAGTTTTTCTACCTTCCCTTGTAGATTTATATATTGCTCCCGGCATGTCCATTCAGTGTCTTCTATCATCCGACTCGGCATTGTTTCATTCGGGTCATACGTAACATTATCTACTCTCCTTTTAGTAAGGCACATTGTTTGCGCCTTCAAATGCATGGAAGAACTTTGCAATAGACAATTTAATCACATTCTCTCTAATTTGGTTTGAAGTTGATATAAATTTTTTAATGTAGGTTTTGATGAAAGACTTTTTCATGGCTGACTACCTAACCAGTCAGGTACGATAAACTTCATCCGGTGAATTTCGTCGGCATTGTTTTTCTACAGTAACAACATTATATATTTGATTTTGTTCTCTTATGTTCATTGGAAATCTAGACACATTTTGTTCCTTGTCACTGCGGATACCGTTACTAAGACACGTGGAGTCGATAGTCTACTATTTTCTTGCTAGAAGCTTTAGAAGACAGCCATACATAGGAATGTGTATTGAGGCAATTCTATATGTTGGAGTTGGTGAATATTTCGGAGGCCTTTGTTTCTCACACCAAACACGCCCTCGTGAGCTTAGAGAAACCGAAATATGGGCCGACGACAAGTGACCCCTACGCACAGAATGTCGAGAGTTCTGTTGCTTGGTCAGCGAGCCAGGGTTCCACTCTCTAGTAAGCGGATGGCTGCCCCGCTCGTCAGTGAGTAGGCGAGGGCTCTAGGGCAGCGACCTGAAACAATATCGGGTTTGGGCTTATATTCAAGTTGGCTCATTTGTTATGAGATCAAAGAGATTTGGATAGATTAGGGTTTTGGACCCATTATAAGTCTTATATATTATACCGAGTGGTCGTAGTTGAAAAACCTAAATATTCTAGTGAAATCTCTTTACAAGACGTAACCCTATTTTGGAGTAAACTTGGATAAATTCGTGTGTCATTCTTTTCTATTTATTGTGATTGTTATAATTTGGTTTAGGATATAACCCAACAATTGGTATTAGAGCCTTGTGTTCGAGGAATTAAGGTTTATCTGAGATGTCAAGAGGGTTATGGATTGAGATAAAAAAAATTCAATGAGAAGCAGTTTGATCTGTAGAAGATGAAGATGGAAGATCTTCTTTGTGTTCGAGATCTTTAGTCAGCAATTATAAGGGAAAGGCTGGATGTTGCGACGGCTAGTGTCACAATGGGCACGGAAATGATTCAAATCCCAAACCGGCAAATCCAATAGAGATTGAGGAATGGGATTGCATCGATTGGAAAGCAAATGGTTTGATCCGAGTTTGTCTCGCGGACTCTATTCTGATGAACGTGATGGATGAATCTATATCTAGGGATTTATGGTAGAAATTAGAGTCGCTGTACCAGAGCAAGTCACTGGTAAATAAGCTGTTCTTAAGGAAGAAGCTGTATAATCTTCAGATGCATCAGGACAACTTGTTTTCCGCGCACCTGCATGACTTTAACATGTTTATAACCCAGCTCGTATCAATCGGTGTTAAGTTCCAAGATGATGATAAGACGATAACATTACTTTGTTCACTGCCGGATTCATGAGTAATCGGTGGTGGAGATAAGGAATTGTTATGTGAGACCGTGTGTTCAGCCTTGTTATCACAGGGTACATGAAGAAGGGGTCAGGGAGTTCCAGTAAAAAGGCACTGGCGGTTAGAGGTAGCCAGCAGAGAAGGGATTATATCGGAACAAGTTCAAATCCAAATCTCGTGGGCGATCGAAGAATAGGGAGAGGAGGGTACAGTATTGGAGATGTGAAGAGTAGGGCCATGTGAAGCGGGATTGTAAAATAAACCCATTTCTAAGAAAGAAGTTGAATCATCCTTAAGGAAAAAGGAGGTTGAAACATGAGATATATATGTCGTTGTTGCATGAATGGCATAGTCAGGCAAGGATATTTGGTTCATCAACATTGGTGCTTCATATCATATGACGCCACATAGACACTGGTTTTGTGAATATAATGGTGGAGATATTTTGCTCGGAGATGATAATGCAGTTTAGATTGTTGGATGGGGCAGGGTGAACTGGAGGATGAGTAATAGCATAGGGAAGACTCTTTTGGACGTGATGCACATACCCTCGATGAGTAGAAACCTGCTTTCGTTTGGTAAAATGGCTGATTATGGGATTATTTTCAGTTGTGATAAGAATTCATGCAAAATGACTCAGGTTTCTATTGTAATTGCACGACGAGATGTTGTACAATTTGCTTGGGGAAACAGTGACTGTTGGTGGTAGATTCGCCTCTGAAAAGGCAAAGGAAGATGGATATAATATGTCTATGTTGTGGCATCAAAGTCTAGGGCATATCGGTGAAAAGGGATTGTCTACCTTAGCTTCAAGTTAAATGGTAGAGGGAGTACCAGATTGTTCTATGGATTTTGGTTATGTGAACACTATATTCATGGAAAACAGAGCTGAGTTAGTTTCCAACATACTGGTACGAGAGTAACAGAGATTCTGGAGCTGATTCACGGTGATATTTTTGGGCCTACTTCAACTCCATCTATTGGAGAATCTAGGTATTATGTATTGTTCATAGATGATTTTTTCAGATATAATTGGATTTATTTATTAAAAGTAAATTAGATGTGTTTGAAAAATTTCGAGAATTTAAGGCTTTGGTTGAAACCCATTGGGCAGGAAAATCAAAGTACTTTGTAGGGACAATAGAGGTGAATTTTGTTCGGACAAGTTCAAGTAGTTCTATGTTGATAATGGTATTGAGAGGCAGAAAACGACCCCATATATGTCTCAACAGAATGGAGTGGCCAAAAGATTAAACCGATCGCTCATGGAAATAGCGAGATTTATGTTGAGTTGGGCAGTTTGGAACTTGAATTTTGGGCAGAAGCCATAACCATGGCTAATTATTTGAAGTACTGATCACTAACCTCATCAGTAAAGGACCGTACCCCATTCAAGGCAGTGTTTGGGAAGAAGCCAAATTTGTCACATGTTCTGGTGTTTGGGTGTAATGCGTATGTTTATTTGCCCAAGGAAAAGAGAGATAAGCTTGACAATAAGTCCAAAAAAAGCATATTCGTTGCACACAAGGAAAAAACAAAAAAAAAGGAAAAGAGAGATAAGCTGCAATAGTCCAAAAAAGCATATTGTTGAACAGGAATGTTGTTTTTTGTGAAAAACAATCACAATAGGCACACAAGAAAGGATGAGCCTCCATGAAAGCAGTAGTGCGCGAAGAAAATCGAAGAGCTAAAATTGTGGAGATGGTTTAACAAGTTCATCGGTAGAGTTAATTTTGATCCGGAATGTAAGGAGACTTAGTTATATGCAAATCAATGAGGCAAATTTGGATGAAGACTCCGAACACAGATATCATGCTAGTTCTCAAGAGATAAGCCCTCCACACCTCACGATGGCGAGAGGGAGTACCAATTTGGTGCTTGCTTAGTGCATGAGTACGTTTCAATGCCTTGAGCATTCACCGGATATCTTCGTACTGTACAAAGAGGCGAGATCAGTGGGAGCTCGCAGATGATACGATGAGAGTAGTCTCTTGATCATAACGGCCATGGAGCTTGTGTGAATTGTCTAAGGATAGGAAGACAAATTTGTGCCAAGTGGGTGTCCTGAGTGGAAATGAAACCGGATGGTACTATGGAGAAGTACAAGGTGAGGCAGTAGGCAAGAGAGTATTCTCACAAATCGAGGGAGTTGACTACTACAAGATTTTATCATCCCCCCGTTGTGAAATTAACCTCGAGACGGTTTGTTCTATCCATAGTAGCTGCATATGATCTTGAGGTGGACACAGATGAATGTAAAAGAGCTTTCCTTCATAGGACTGGAGGGTTTGGAATTCATAAGCAAAAGGATAAGAAGAATCTGGTGTGCAAGCTGAAAAGTCTTTTATGGATTGAAACAGTCACCCGAGGATGTGGTACGGAAGTCTGAATGTACATACACTCCCCCCTCCCCCCCCCCCCCCCCCCTCCCCCCCTCCAGCACGCGCCGATTTGTGTGTTCACAATTTTGACCATATGTGTCTTATGTGAAGGAGGCCGGACCGGCAATCAGTTCGTCATTCTCATGAATATGTGGCCCGACGAATGCGTTAATTGGCAAGAGCGTTGAGATGGTTAAAATCATAAAAATTGTTTATTGGCTGGGAAGTTTGTTGGAAAGGAATTGGGGCTTGCACCCCATTATTAGGGGCATACAGATTACGACCCGATACACCTGGCCAAACCCAAAAGAAACACGGAAGAGAAGCTCAGGCATCTAGCTTACTAGCCGGTAGAGACAGGAGAAATCCTCCCCCCTATAAGAACGAACCAACCTTACATCAAGGGGGACAAAATGTTTCTGCCAAGAAATTCAACATGCACGCGACGCAACCACCTATTGGTTACCCATATGACCTTCCTACGGACCCACCCACCCCCAGTTATCTACCTATGGTACACACCCGCCCTGCCCCCACGAAACGGATATTATTAGGACGGGTTTGAGGCCCCTGACGGAGATTTGAGGGAGATCGGCCCCCCGAGTTACCCCCCCCGCACGCGACGAGGAGCAGCCGCCGAGTTCACCCCACCATATCCCAAATGTACCTGGGTTAGCGCGCCCTTTTCACCCCCCTTTTTTTTTTTTTTTAGCCTTGACCTCCCGCTCCTTCCCTCCCCCACTGCTCCTCCCATCGGTGTCCGTTAACACGGCCCCCCTGTCCCTCCGATTCCCTCCCCCCAGATAGTCCCCCCCCAGATTATAGCCCAAGTAACCCCCCAAGTCCATAATCCCAACTGGGAACCAAACCAAAGTTTATTCACCCACCCCAAAGGACAGTGCTTAACCTCTTCACAGATGCATATATGTCCCATCTAACCTCCGCGGTACGCAAAGAGAGACAAATATTATAATGCCGAACTTTAACAGGAGG
>JAGVVM010004306.1:0-45567 GCA_019149425.1 Psidium friedrichsthalianum
GGATTTTCTTTTTCATTTTCTCGGGAAAATTTGATCCGCCCACTATATAACCTAACTTTTCCCCAACCATCCCACTTCGACCTGTACGTCATCCTCTCTACCCTCTCTCTCTCTCTCTGTGCTGGTTGACCTTCCTTGGCCTAGCGACTGGGTTATTCGGGCTGAAGACGTTGCTCTCGCCTGTTTCCCTGCCTCTCCGCGATAATGGAAGAGAAGAACGATAAGAAGCGAGCGCGGGATGACTCGACCGTCGACTCTCCCGAGCCGAAGCGGGTCCGAGCGTCTCCGAGCCGAATCTCGACTCGGCCAACTCGGATCTGTGCTCGCCGGAGGCGAATCGGATACAGTACGACCTGCTTGACATATTCGACGACTCGGAGGGCGTCACGGACAGGGATACGGCGATCCAAGGCCTCGATTCCGTAATCAGAAGCTTCGAGGAGGAAATACTCGTCCCCCAGGCGCCGTCTGCTCTAGATCTGAGCTTGGAGGCTGACGAGACCCGGGCGCAGCTTGGTTACCTGTTGGGAGCTTCCGACGACGAGCTTGGTCTCCCTCCGAGCTTCGCTTCCTCCGCCGAGGACGACGGAAAGGTCGCCGACGGCGAGTTACCGACGCCGGCGGGTTCGGATTCGGTGAGACGATGGCCTTTGAGAACGAGATGTCCGGTTACGACTCATTCGAGTTTGTGCCCGAGGCTACTGCTAGCAACGGCGATAGCCATGCAACGGGCAACGAGTTCGTGATGCTAGGCGGGTTGTTCGATTTCCCGGAAGGTAGTTGTGAACCGGACGAGGAGCCGGAGATGTTGTGGCGGCCGGAGTCGCTGCCGGCGATTTGACCGGTCTTTTTTTAAAATTCCCCGGGGGGGTGTTAACGTTTCGGATTCGCCAGGCGTTTTGTGGGCGCCGGAACGTTTCCGACGACGCATACGGTGTTGATATTTGATAGGTTGTACATGTCCACAAAAAGGAAAAAGATCATGATTCGGTGTTCCCGTGAAAGTTGGATGAACAGACAAAATTAAAATGAGTCCGTATTTTCCCAAAACGGCAGTCGGAGCAGAGCAGTGCCGCCCGGAAATTGGGACCCCTTGAATTCGACAGAAAAATTAGGGAAAGTGAAATTAAGAGACGAACGTTGGGGCAGATGCGTAACTTCCCATTTGTCCGATCACGTGACCCGATCACGTGACAAAAGCGATGTCCGTTTTGCGGGTGGGAATCTCGAGCTTTTTCGCGGGGCGCGCCTTCCGGTTTTCGGGCTTCGAAGCAACCGCCGTCACGTGAATTGGGCATGAATTGAATGCGACCGTTGCCTTACCGCTTCGCCTCTACTCTTGAAACACTAACAAGGTGTGGATTTCCCACTGCACTCGGAATCCCAATATTTATAACTCGGATCTCAAGCCACCGAACTTTTATGTCGGAGTGCTACGGGTTTAGGGTTCGTGAGAGATTTTGAAATTTCGAAAAAGGATGGATGGCATTAATGGATTTTTCATTTATTTGATATAGTCCTTGATCGTTGGTCTAACGTGCGAGATCGAGGGGCTGTGGAACCTACTTGCTCGTATTTTTTTTTTTATAAAAAATGAAACCAAAAAGTGAACAAGAATATAATACACTTTCGGATAGATTTTGAAATTAGATCAAAAAAATGAGGTAGGTTTTAGGATCAATTCGTATAGGGTAGGTTTTAGGTTTCAAATTTGAAATTTAGCCATCTTGGATAATTCCTATCACGTTGTCCCTAAATACATAATTTGTTTAATGTGGTTTTTGAATCTCAATTTAATGTTTGATATGACCTTTGAGTTATCCGTAAATATGAATAATGTAAATATGAATAATGTTTAAAGTTGAGGAATCACGTTAGACAATTTAAAAGTTAATACATAATTTGTTTAATGTGGTTTTTGAATCTAAATTCAATGTTTAACATGGCCTTTGAGTTATCCGTAAATATGAGTAGTGTTTAAAGTTGAGGAATCACGTTAGACATTTTAAAAGTTTAGGGACGGCGTTACGGATTGATCCAAATTTTATTGATCATTCTCCTCAGAAGGCAACAATTTGGAGGGCATAGGGAGGACGATAGGACGAAAAGTGAACGCTGATTTTGGGATCTTCCCTTATCAATATCGTTAACAATTTTCTGTGCCGGAAATAGGCTGATGATGGAGGAGGAATAATCGGTCGGCGAAATGACAAAAGAGCACAGACGGAGCAAATTTTGCATTAAGCATTGCCTGTCGGCCACGAATGCGTGGTTTGGTTGCCCATTTCTAGAACCGGGTCAAATTCAAACGTAAAGGTGAGGGCCGAAAGATACGCAGCGCGGCCGCGCATTTCCGCGTTGTTTCGGCGTGAAAATGGGTAAATGTTGGTGGGAGCTTATTTATCTAGAAGATGACACAATTGATTCTCGAATTTTAGCTAAATTAAAATGTGATCTCTGAATTTTTAATTTAAGCAATATAGTTCGAAAACTTTAGCTCAATGTGCAATGTGGTCCTCGAACTTTCAATTTGTTCAATTCGGTCCACGAAGTTTTGAAACACGCTCAACTTAATCCGTAAACCAGAATTAATGGAATGACTACGTTGACCATCTCGTTATAATTCTTGGACTAAGTTGAACATGCTTCAAACATGTTCTATACTTCAATTTAGTCTCCGAACTTTTAGAGCATGTTCAACTTAATCCTTAAACTATAATAAAATGTTCAAAGTTGTCTCTCAACTTGAATTAATGAAAGGAGTACATTACGCATCTTCCTGTAATTCGGTGATTAAATTGGACATATTCCAAAAGTTCATGAATCATATTAGTCAAATTAAAAGTTCATGAACCGCATTGCACATCGGATCAAAGTTCAAGAATTATTTGTGCCATTGTCCTTATTTTGTTTTTGATTTCCTTTGCAAATGAAAAATCACATGTTCCATTTTTCATTAATTGAGTAACTGGAAGGGGAAAAAAATGTCGAGAGGGCATTTTTTTTTTTGAAGAAACAAATCTATCCATAACCGTAGATGAAAGACTTCAAGAAAAATTAGACGGCAACTTCTAAATGTTGGATAGTGTTCTCTGAGCTGACGTGCAGGCTACCTAAGCCCGACTCGGCTCTTCACGAGTTCGGTTCATTCCGGTGCTCAATCAGCAAGAGATCAAAGCCGCTCTTACGCAAATCGGGCCATGTTTTTTTGTATGGAGGTATCTGGTAATGAGCTTAACTTGGGGCTTAGGCCGAAATCCTTTTGTCTAATCAAGCAACCCTCGGGTTATCGAAAGTTTAGTAGGGGGTCGAGCTCGAGCTTCGGAAGCAACGGGTTCAAGGTGGGTATGGTCGTATCCGGTTGAGTCCGGATCAGGGAGTTCAATGCTTCAACTCAGCTCCGGGAACCCCTCATACATAAGCCCGTTCTCCAGTTGGGGTGTCGATTCCACGGCATCTGCATCTTATCTCGCGAAGGTGTTGTGCGACAGTAGATGTGTCAAATGGAGGGTCGGGTCAAATTCGATCGATCCTTATTGATCCATTTAACTCGTTTTGACCCATATTTATCCAATGCAATTTAATTACCCATACCCGACTCAATCCATAACCGACTCGTATTTCTTAAACAATTCTATATTTAACCAAATCATACAATACTTATTTCTTATAATTTGATTAAAAAAATGATATTTAACCAAATAATACAATACAAATTTTGTGAATTTTTTTATTAATTATAATTTTTTAATTTTTTATAAGATGTTTTCAATTTTTTATTTATTTTATTTTCTCTTCTCTTTACTTCTTTCTTCTTTTTCGTTTTTTTTCCCTCCTTCCTCCTCCCTCCTCCCTCCTTCGTATGCAACCTCCATCTACAGCTCTGTTTGCGACCTCCCTCCTCCGTTCATCGATATTCAAGGCTTTGGCGATGATGGGAAGCCTGGCAACCGGCCGTGTCCCAGCGACCCTTGAGCTCGGCCGATCCAGGCGAACATGAGCTCACCCGATCCCGACTAGCAAGCACGAGGCCAGATCCCAACGAGCCCCAGGCTCGCTTCGAGGCTGGCAAGCTCGAGGTATGCTCAATCCCGGCTAGCGAGCTCAAGGCCAGATCTCGACGAGCCCCGAGCTCGCTAAGGCTCGTTCGCCTAGGGTGAGCTCGGCTCACCCATGCTCCATCGATCTCAAGGCTAGCCAGATCTCGACAAGCCGAGCTCACCCTAAGCTCTTCGGTGGCTGTTGTGGCCAATGCGACCAAGACAGAGTGATGGCCAAGGTAACAAAAAAAGAGAAAATAGAAAGAAAAGAAAAAAAAATTAATATTATAATGTTAATATATTAAAAAAGTCGATTTTTTAAAATATTCATAAATCTATTTATGACTCTTAAGGTAGTTGTCTTCCCTGATCCATTTAAAACCATTAAGAACATATTAAATTTTTAAGTAACTCATTTATGATTCACTTAATCACTTAAGCTAATCCATTTTTGACCCACCCCCATCAAATATGAGTTGAATATGGATTCTAAACCCATTTTGACACCTCTATGTGATGGTATTGCCAAATGGTATTTCGAGTTGTATAATAGCTAGGCCAATTAGAAAGGTGAGCTGCACGATTGCTTGCCAGTCAATTGTACATGAGTACATAACTCCATTGCAAGCCATTGTTGGAAAAGGTACACACCTACGTATCGCGAGAAATACATAATATGTCGTCACCAAAAAATAATCATGTAGAGAATGCTATAGCAATGTTTAGTACTAATCAAGCCAAAGTACGATTTTTTACAATTAAAGATACTGAATTACAATTCAAATAGACACTTACTTGATTGTAATGAAACTCTAGTTCCTAGACAGTCAATCGACAACCATGAATCAACAATCAGCAACTTGCCCATGAAGCAATAACTTCACTGAAGGATCTATAATGCATGCCTTTGAAGCGATAACTACACTGGAGGATTGGTAATGTCTAATCGGCAGCTTCAACACGAGGGTAAGTAACAAAAGTGAGATCAAGAGGTGAGGTATGGCTAATCGAATCTCCTTAAAGGAGTTAGTTCCTATCAATTGTGTCGAACAAATTTACAAAGTGTGCCTCTCAAATACAACACCAACCTATTTATATTAGCATTATATAAACAAAACTTTGTCGAATACTTTCAAATCGGCATACATTGTTTCAATGATTACAGAGAACTAGAGAAGTATTTGAGGAATTCTTCCAAATCTTATTCTAAACTAAGGAGACATATCTATTATAGACAAGGAAGACAACTACAGAAGATCGAAGGGCGTGAACGTAAGTTGAGCCATTAACCCATGTCGATTATGCTCACATAATTACAAAGCTAAAGGCTAAAACTACAACGGAATTAAGAGCCGCGTGAATTGAAGTGACACGCCACTAATATTGAGCCATTAAACACATTACAATTACAACTTCAAATTGCAAAACTTTTGTAACTTGTACGTGGGGACATCATGAAAGACATCAAATTTGGTGCTTCCGTTCCTTTCTATTTTGGCAAATTATATTGTCCCACTCGTTATCCTCTTTAGGACTTTGGGTGTGTTTGGTTCAACGCTTGCCAAGAACTTTGAGCATTCAAAGACCCTTGGGCCAAAGCTGAACAAACTAGGCAAGCCTACATGGGGTTGGGCTGACCATCGAAGGGCTAGACTTGGGACGCTTGAGGTCATGCGAACAATTTTACAAACTATACCTCTTAAGATACAACACCAGCCTATTTATATTAGCACTATATAAATAAGACTCTGTCAAACACTTTTCGAAGTCAGCACACTTAGAGAATGATTACGAGAGAACTAGAGAAGTATTTGGAGGAATTCTTCCAAATCTTATTCTAAACTAAGGAGACATGTCTATTTATAGAAAAAGAACACAACTACAGAAAATCGAAAGGGCGTGAACGTAAGTTGAGCCATTAACCCATGTCGATTATGCTCACATAATTACAAAGCTAAAGGCTGAAACTGCAACGGAATTAAGAGTTGTGTGAATTGAAGTGACACGTCACTAATATTGAGCCATTAAACACCAACAATTACAACATTAAATTGCAAAACTTCTGTAACTTGTATGTGGGGACATCATGAAAAACATCAAATTTGGGGCTTCCGTTCACTTTCTATTTTGGCAAATTATATTGTCCCATTTGTTATCCTCTTTAGGACTTTGGGTGTGTTTGGTTCAACGCTTGCGAAGAACTTTGAGCATTCAAAGACCCTTGGGCCAAAGTTGAACAAACTAGGCAAGCCTCACCTGGGGTTGGGCTGACCATCGAAGGGCTAGACTTGGGACGCTTGAGGTCACCCGACCTCGGCGTCGCCTTGCTTGGGGTCATATGACCTCGGTTGCCCTTACCTGGGGTGGCGCGATGTGCCATCGGCCCAGCTTTGTTTGAGCTGACGGTTTTCAGGCTTCATTGAAGTGCCGGATTTGCGCTTCCGCTTTCGTTCTTTTATGTTAATTTAAAACTAAAGTCCTTTACAAGTTTGTGCAACAGTGTCACCAATTACTATCTGCATTCTGTGTAGCCCCTTCGGTCTAATTTTTTTTTTCCATATATGCAAAGATTTTATGCAATTGCTCTCTCAAACGCACGCCACACAAGGGAAAATGAGTGACGAATTCTAATGAAATTTGTTAATGCTAAACTCACGAACCACCTTCTCAACTAAATCCCAGCTCCTAGGATTAAACAAGCCACGCGAAATTCGGTGTCTGGATTTAGGATCCTGATCGGCAGTCCCATGATCCTATTAGTGACTACAAAGTGGAAGAGCACAAAGAAGTCAAAGTATGATTGACAAAGCATTTTTCTTAGTGGATCGGGGGAGACGATGGACGCATAAACCTTTCGTAATTGACAAGGACAAATCTCCATAAGGACAATAGCATGTACGTTCGGAAGTTGCGATTTCGGAGGTCCTCCGAGACAACAGAGGTGTTCTGCCGGATGGATTTACTATGAAAGTACCCTCGTTGTCGCCGATTCTAACGGAAACTCTTGGCGCTAATTGAAACCCTGAGGCTGTTTGGAGTCGAGGAGAGAGCGCGCGGTGGAGTTCGAACTGATTATTGAGATCGTGAATGAATTGCTGGAAAAGACGCGTGTGTAAATGGGAGTTGGAGTCGTTGGTTGATGAGGCCCGTATCTGTATGGCCCATTTTAAGTCCATATCTCCAGCCCACCGTTATAAATCAACAAACGAAGTGACGAATTGGGCCGTAAAAGCCCATTGCTTGAATTTCCTTTAATTTTTTTTGGGTCGCTTGCCTTCCTCAACCTCTTTGGGACCTTTTTATATTTGGATGCTCCTTTGTCGGACTTTTTGTCGAAGAACTCTTGAATTTCTATGAATATCGAGTGATATTTTGTTAAAAATCTATTAAATTTCAGGCCTTGCTTTCTTTTAAAAGCCACTACCCAGATTCATGAAATTACAATCACGAATATCTCTAAATACATTTCATCCGGAAGAAAAAAGAGAACATCTTCTACACGCTATTTTCGTGTTATCTGATCGGTTTGCTCTTTTTTTGTAGGTCAAAAGGAGAGGAGATGCGATCTTGAACGTTTCCGCAAGAGTTTTCGATCTGCTAGCCGTGGAAATTGAGGTTTTTTCCGAACATTTCTACGAGAGTCTTCCGATCCGTTAGCCGTGAAATTGAGTTTTCGCTGTAACTACTCAACTAGCAGTTGCAAATATCCAATTCCAAAATACAAGTGGATTTTTCTTCCTTCACAACATTACTCGAATTTTGTGATTTTGGGAAAATCAACGTGAGTTTTCTATTAGGACGTAAGTGATTCATATAGTTAGATACAAAATCATGTTTTTTAAAACATGAATTAAAGTAATAGATCTTTTAGCCCTTATTGATGTGTAGAAAAAATAAGACTATTTGGGAGGGTTGGAGTGGGTAAAACAATATTCATTATGGAATTGATCAACTACATTCGAAACCCAAAAAAAGAAAAGAAAGCTGTTACTCTTATTTGGATTCATAGAATCCTTTTATTCCAAGCAAAAAAAAAAAAAACAACAAGATACTAAAGAATGAAAAAGCAACGAGCAGAGATTGATGAGGCAAGCAGCAGAGTAGCTTATGCCTTATGTAGCTCCTCTAAAAAGGCATTCTAGCTTGAGAGGTAGGTGAGTCGGGTGAGGAAGGAGTTTGATTGTTGGGATGGGATCGGATTAGATCCTGCTCGAACCCCTCGAGGAGGATTTACCTAGTGATGCCAGATTCACAAAGATAAATAAAGGACCGGTAAGAAGATGGATCCAAAATCCTTTATTTTTCATTTCAACCCGATAGCTCTTTTGATTTTGGAAAAATCTTCTCATTTATAAGCCATGGTTCACTTCCTCCTTTTTAATTTCTCACATAATCTTCTTAGCCACTATAGTTTTCTTTTTTTTAGATCACTGTAAATTATTTTAAAAATTTAACTAATTAAATAAATACGTAATTTAATATTTAATTATACTAACGGGCAGGATTACTCTCCTTATTTTTTTTTTCTCAATTCTTTGTTTGAAACTTCTTCCGACTTGACATACATTTCTTATCCACCCGCTCCCGTTCCTCAGCGCACGCGCTCTCAGCCACTCCCTCATGGCTCTGACTACAGTTCACGGCGGTGGTGGCGGAGGT
Source organism: Psidium friedrichsthalianum (assembly GCA_019149425.1). Classification (NCBI taxonomy): domain Eukaryota; kingdom Viridiplantae; phylum Streptophyta; class Magnoliopsida; order Myrtales; family Myrtaceae; genus Psidium; species Psidium friedrichsthalianum. The sequence continues at coordinate 8,700 of JAGVVM010004306.1, forward strand.
GGTAGGATCTTCCGCATCACCCCCACCAGAACCACCACCTCCACCGTCCCAATTCACCACCTCCTCTTCCCCCTCTCATCCAGAAGAGCCCTCCACATAGCCTCGGCCAAGAAGCTCTCCTCGAGAACCGGCAAATTCGACAGCAAGAACCGGAGGAACCCCACTACCACCACCACGACCAAGGACCGGGAGGACGGTCAAGATTACGGCCAAGGCCAAGGGACGGCTGAGATCGAGAGGGTGGGGCCCGAGAGCAGCGCCATGGAGAGCTCCGGCGTGGCTGGTGACGACGGGTATTTTCTGCCGGAGCTTCCTGGGGACAAGCCTGATTTCTGGGAGGGTAGTCAGTGGGACGCTCTTGGGTTCTTCGTGCAGTATCTGTGGGCTTTCGGCATCGGTTTCGCGGTAAGGATCTCGAATGCTCCTTCTTTGCCCGCGTGGGACTTTGTTCTGGGTTCAGGTTGATGCGTTTTATGTGTTGTTGGTATCTAATGGTTGCATTTGCTGAAGCTCAATCTAGTCCAGAAGTTATGCAGCTGATTTTGTGAAGTAGTGATCTTTTATCAAGACCATAAGAAAACCATACGAAAGCGGTTGAATGGATGAAGGTTTCGGGGGGAAGATCGAGTTTTGAGGAGTCACGGTTTTTCATGGAGGCCATCTCTTACTCCGAGCACTTCATGTTGCTCGCAGTTGATTGAAAAGGCTCTAGATATTTCACCCATGACCTCAGTCCTGATAATTAATTTGGACTAATATGGAATCTTCCCATAGTTCAGTGGGGCTGTTGTGTCTCCGATCCTGTGTAATTGTTCGAGATTATGCCCTTAAACTGTCTATTGTAGTAGTTAACGGCCTCGAAAGTTGATTAACTTGCGTACGACAACCCGATAACTCAGTGTAAGAGCTCTTTGCAGAAGGGCTTTTAATTTCTGGAGAGTGTCCCTTTCCCCCTAGAAATCTTTGCTGATGGTTAGGATTTCAAGTAGCTGAAGACTTGCTCTGAAATTGGCGCCTTAGGAGTTTGTGTTCTTGTTTGGCAGACCTCCGCAGGCCTGAAAGTCTTCATTTGATGTCTAAATAAGAACCTCAGCCTCGTGCGGACCATAAACTTTTTGGGGTGGTAGAGTGACAGAGGTCAAAACGAACTCTTATCCAGGCATACACAAGTGACTGCATTGAGTGATGTTTGAAGGGTAAGACGCGAGAAGCAATTGCTTCTATTTTAAGTTTTTGCACAAGAAAAATTTAAGATGGCATGAGAGCCATGGTGTTTTGCTGTTTCCTATATGCTTTAAGCTATCCACTTTCAAATGGAATTTCTGTGATGGTTTCTGTCCGTGCACCGGTTGCTATGCTTCACCAGTTCCCTTAGCATAGCCTGGTACAACAATGGTTCAGTGCTTGCATTCTACTATGGCATCCAAACTAAGTTGGTGTTTGTCGTGATTTTTTTCTTTTGAGTCCAATTTCCATCTTTTTTGTAATGCTGATCAATGAAATTACCTGGAACAGATTTCCGAGTACTGAATAAGTTGATTGATTGCGACGTGTAAATCAAACTGTTCTTCTGGGACTGTCGATGAGTGCTGGCTAATTACCATTGTGTTCTGAAAATGGGTTTGTATTTCTGACATTCACAAAATTTGGAGAAGTTTGTTTACATTTGGTAGCAGGGTGAGTTACCGAAGAAGAGGGGTGGCATCAATTGCAAGCCGTGCCTGTATTTGGCAGTTATGCTGAATTGATAAATCCTGAAGGTCAAATCCAATCAACAAGCAGCGCAATGAAATTAAAAGAAAAAAGCCGTAGAATTCCGTGAACACTTTCGTTTGCATATTGCTAACCAACCTGATCTTACATTTGGTTGTACCTTTCTACAATCGAACTGTTCTTGTGGCTCTATTTTGATAAAGTAGTTTTTGAATGTGTTGAACTCTTTGGTTTGGCCCTGGTAAATGTGTCATAGGTCAAGCCATCAGTCCATGTATAAGGTGCTCACTCCTGTGAGGGAGAGAGAGAAACTTTGGCGGCTCGAGAGGTCTAACTCTTGCCTCTTTTCTGTTTCACAGTTGATTGCGTGTGGCGTCGCTGTGGCGACATATAATGAAGGAGCTACGGACTTTAAGGATACACCGGTCTACAAGGAGTCGGTCCAGTCTCGGGATCTCCTGGACGAACCCGACGCTAACTCGGATGTGTTCGAGTCCAATCCGACTGAGGTGGCCCCCAGCTTGGAATGAATGGGCACATGCCGTTAAATGGATCTTGCATGGACCGTTGTATAAGCAGTAGGCAGAGAAACAAACCAGAAAGAAAGAACCTCTTTCTCCCCTTTACTAGAGGAAGTTACTGTAAGTTCCTTCTGTCAGTGTAATTTATATACTTCGTCTACGATATGGTTTTTTAATGTTTTTCAAGCACAAGCTGAAAACGAGGACTGCACATACAAATTGCTGTTGTCCGTGAGTGGTTACTTTTGATCGCCGTCGATGTAGAGTTGTTTGAATTTCACGGTTGTAGCTTTTGTTCCATAGACCTGTAATGAACTTCTGATCACTGTTGACGTACAATTGTTTGAATTTCACGGTTGTAGCTTTTGCTCCATAGACATGTAATGAACTTTTGAGCCGACTGTTCCATTTGCGGCTCATTTGTGGCTCTAACGACTCCAATCCGAGAGCTTTTACAGTTGGGGTCGGTGAATCCCCATCATGATTTTTAGTTGCCAGATCAAGTGCAGAGCATGCCCGATGTAGCCGTAGTCGTCGTCTCCCGTTCTTTGTTCATTCCTAGAAAATTTCCTCGTTGTCCCCGTGTCCCTGTGAACATATGTTGATCTGAGGATGAGGAACGAAACGACCGGCGGTTGAGAAGGGGATTGAAGGGAGGGATGAAGTGAGAAATGATTGGATGAAAGATGACATTCTTTGAACTATGATTTGGTCCTCTACAAAACCAAAAGCGATTTCTGTATGTCTTTCACTCTAGCATATCTAATCAATTGATGGACTTCTCATCGTTATTCAGTTTTAAAATTTTAATTTTGTCTTTATGCGAAATTTCAATCTAATTAATTTTGCCAGTTTTCTTTGTGAATTGCTAATGTGGCAGTCTAATTATTATCGACCGTCCAGCGTAGCTAAGAAAGTACAAAAAAATTGAGCTCGTATCTCAAAATCCTATCATGTTCAATGCAATTCCCTCTCTCCAAGGTCACATGCCCGAGAGGCCCAAAAACACAAGATGCATATGCATGATGTTATAAATGAAAATGAATATGCTTTCCTTGATTAAGGTTTAATGAGAATTTCTTCAAATACATTGTTGTAGGTGACTTTAGTCGATGGAAAATCCTATGCTTAAATCGTCCTGTCCCTGCTCTAATGTTTTTAAGTTCGAATCGCCTAATCATGATTGCTTCCCATTTTTATATATATATTTTTTGGCTTTAGTTGGACGTTTATAATGTTAATAGTGATTTAAAAAAAATTTAAATCACAAAATATAAACCTTATACATGGAATGCAATCAATATTTAACTTTTCAACAGGATTCAATCAAGTTCTAAATGTTTATTGACTTTCATCATGTTCCGTTAAATCCTTAATTATTATAATGAATTATGCAATTCAGTAAGGAAAAAAAAGCTACATTGAAAGCTGCAATTTAAGGATGACACGAACTTAATTTATAAGTGACAAATATTAATTTAGGTAGTGCTTATGGAGAAAACTTGATTGAACTTTTCTCCAGCAACCAATCGAGTGAATGATCGGATCCGAAAAGCAACACAAGAGCGAGAGTCCGGGTCGGATGGAGCGAAAAAGGGGGTACCACCGTACGGGCGGGAATGATATTTGAGACGCCGTCGTTGGTGTTTCTCGTCAGAAACACGACAGCGAGTCATCTCTCTCTCGGTCCGCAAGATCTGTGAATTTCTCTCGTCGCCGATCGGTGATTTTCTTCCATCGTCGCTGCCTGAGAGGTATGGTCTCTTCATGCTCCTCCCGCGTTCGTCTTCCCACCGATTGCACTTCCATTTCCTATGGCCAATCAATGGCTGAACGTTGGCGTTCGCTTCGCGTTCTGATCCTCACTTCAACACAAGCCTTCGTGTTTCGCGTTTGTATGCTCTTGATCTAATCCTGGAATCGGAACCTCATACCGCCTGTCCCTTTAGGTTTTGGAATAGGAACACAATTGTGCCTCTTTGGCTAGGGGTAATATAGATCCAATAGAGAACCGCTTGGTGGAGGTTGATTGAGTTCGTTCTACTCCTTTTTTTTTTTTTTTGGGCTACAAAGCATGGGGGCATGTCTATGCCGCTTCGTAAGCATCGAAGGTTTCGTGGTCTTAGTTTAATCACATTTTGTGTGTAATGGAAGTGGTTCGTTGTTAACTAGTGGGCAGATTCTTCAACAACTTGTTATTTTACTAGCAGCTATAAAGATACCTGAGAGTTGTTCATGGCCATGATTGAGGAGCCGTTATACCCAATTGCGGTGCTGATAGACGAGCTAAAGAATGAGGATATCCAACTTCGTCTGAACTCTATCCGTCAGCTCACTACCATTGCTCGTGCGCTCGGTGAAGAGAGGACGCGGAAGGAGTTGGTCCCGTTTCTCAGCGAGAACAATGATGACGAAGACGAAGTCCTTCTGGCAATGGCAGAAGAACTGGGAGTTTTTGTCCCATGTGTCGGAGGTGTTGAGCACGCTAATGTGTTGCTGACACCGCTGGAAGCACTTTGTACTGTTGAGGAAATTTGTGTGAGGGACAAGGCAGTTGCATCTTTGTGTAGGATTGGGGATCAGATGAGGGAGCAGGATGTGGTTGACTACTTCATTCCCATGATGAAGGTACTTTGTTTTCTCTTATGGTAGAGACGCTTGTGTGGGTCTTACTGTACTTCTGTTCTTGTAAGCTGGAACCCTGAAGACAGAACCAGATGAAGCTATGGAATTCATCTACTACTCCTCTTTTTGGAGAAAACGTTTTGCCTAGTGAATACTTGAAAACCCGTGCCTCATCCCTTTTTATGCATAGTGTTTCAGACCCCGTTAATGGTTCAGATGTAAACGGGCGCATGCAAAAAGGAAGAATTCCAAACTTCTAAGGTGAACAAATGAAATATGTTCAAATATCCAGTGTTAGCTGATCGACCCTATGTTGTCATTGCTTCTTTTTTCTTCATCATACTATTTCCTCAAGCCACAATGATTGAAAGATACCCGGCTTTCTTTATGATTCTCACTTCTAGAGGCTGGCAGCTGGTGAATGGTTCACAGCTCGTGTTTCGGCTTGTGGCTTGTTTCATGTTGCTTACCCTAGTGCCCCTGAGGTGTTGAGACAGAACTGCGGGCAATATACAGTCAGTTATGTCGAGATGACATTCCGATGGTCAGAAGATCTGCTGCAACAAACCTTAGGAAATTTGCTCCTACTGTTGAAGCTATGCATCTGAAGACCGACATTATGTGTATATTCAAGGATCTATCACAAGATGGTATGCAAATTTTCACACATGCCATTATCAACAAATACTTTTTGCAAAGTTCATATTTCGGATATCTTTTAGTTATGATCTTAACCCTTTTGAGAATACATGCATAACCACAAGTAGAATTTGCATCTGTAGCCTGCCGGACAAATGCTGGTATGTATGCCTGATGAAATAAAATTCCATATTCATGATCAGGATTCATTTGCATGGTTGTTCTCTCAACTAGTATATTAGAATCCATTTGGAATTTAAGTGTAGTTAACTATGCAATCACTCTTTTGGCATTTGATAGGTGTTGCAGATACAATGTCTTAGTCTCAAATCCCCTGTAGTTAATGTTAGTGTATCTTATCATCTGTTTAGTGAATTTTCTTCTGCTGCAAGGTACAAGAACAACTTTAACAAATGGTTTTTTCAAGGTTCTTGCTGCTGCACAGATCTTGGGCTTTATCTTTAACTGGTTTTGGTTCAATAAGGTTATGCCCAATCTGCATCTTATATTGGATGGAAATTCATCTGTGAAATTGCATAATAAGAGGTAACATGGACATATGTGTGGGTTGTAATTTGCAAAAAGTACATTTTAATCATGTACATAGCAGATAGAAATGGATAACATGGTTCGCTTTAAATTATTATTTATGTTTGGTGGTGCAGACTGTGCTCCAAATGCTATATTCTTTGACATTGCAGCAGCGAATTTTTCTGTTTTTTTTTTTGGTCTTCTGTTCCCTAAAAAAATGCACTACTTGGAGTTCATTGTTGTGAATTGGTTCAGGTCAGGATTCTGTGCGATACTGGCTGTTGAAGGGTGTGCAGTTCTTGGGAAATTGTTGGGACCTCAAGACTCGGTGGCGCCTATCCTACCTGTCATGGTGAACTTCTCCCAGGTACACCTTTTCTGTTTCATGTCTTAACGTTATTCTGGTCAGTTCTCCACATAATGTTCAAGTTCATCTCTTATTGTACTTTTATTTAATGATATGTCTAATCATGGCAAGCATATGTCTTCATAACTGTACATATATGTCTACTTCTTTATGAGAGCAGACAAGTGTACTTCTTGTCTTACACAACTCTGTCAGAAGAGATGTCAATCCATTGGAAAAGGTCTTGCCATGCTAGCAATAGCTAGTTTTAGCAAGCACAAAGCTCTTCAAATTACCTCTTCATGGTTACATCTTTTGTGGAAATTTGCAGTCTCAGCCTCTCAGATGCTTTACATATACTATTTTGAACAGAAAAAGAATTCTAAAGATCATGAAAGTGGACTAAGAGAAGCAAGTTGTTTGAAAATTTCTAGGACAGCTTCTACTTGTAGGATCTGATGAGTCCACCTAGGGCTCCACTAACTTTGATTGTTTCTTCATTCTCTTCTTATACAGAGTATGGATGCAGCTTTAAAATTATTCAAGAAGAGGCAGACAAGCCGAATGTATTGCTAAAATTTGTTGCCTTTTTTGATTTGCTTTGGAAGCTGCATTCTGTGAAACTTAATTAATGACACTTGATGATTGGTGCTTGTCATTTACAATATGTAGTTGCACATTTGGATGAGATTTGTTCTCTTTTATACTGACAGTGGTGAAGATAAATCCATGGTCATAGTAAGTTCTCATGATCTATACCTTTTTCTCTTAATAGGATAAGTCTTGGCGCGTTCGTTACATGGTTTCCCATGAATTGTATGAGCTATGTGAAGCTGTTGGTCCTGAACCGACTAGGTAATCATTTTTCTGTTGCTGAGCTTTTTTTTTTTTGCAATTTATATCTTCTACTTCATAGTGAGCTACCTAAGTAGTAACTTATAATAGTGAACTTGATGCGTGTGAGATTTTGTGAGACCATTGGCAATTGTTTCGAACAGCATTTTAATATTTAATTGCTCTAACACTCTTCCTTAGGCTTAGTCTGGTCTTTTTGCCTAGTACTAAGAGTGGAAATATTCAATGGGGAGGCAAATAGGAGCCTAGAAAGATTTGAACTCAGGATTTCTCGCTTGATACCTTGTGAGATTTTGTGGGACCTGGCAGTAATCCCACAAAATCTCACTAAGCTTTGAGAACAATTGGCAGTATCTCACAAAATCTCACAATGCATTTAGTTTTTATACACTGTCCGTAGCCATAACAATCGTCACAATTCTCTCTCTTGATATAATTTAAGTTGCTGATGAAATCTTTGTACTGGTTGCTGGAATATTGCTTTCGTGCAGGTTGGACTTGGTTCCTGCGTATGTTCGCCTGCTTCGTGACAATGAGGCTGAAGTGCGTATAGCTGCTGCAGGAAAAGTGACCAGTTTTTTGCAGGATTTTGAATCCTGAATTTGCAATTCAGCAGATTCTTCCTTGTGTGAAGGTGTGTTGGTGATCTAGCATTCTTTTTGCAAGTAAAGTTCACCTTTTGGCTGTTGTCTATCCAAACCAATAAACATGTCCTTTCTTTTGCAGGAATTGTCGTCAGATTCATCACAGCATGTCAGGTCTGCTTTGGCCTCTGTCATAATGGGAATGGCACCAATTTAGGGAAGGTTGTAATCTCTCTCATCACATGAATTTGTATTTATACTACGTGCCGTATGTTTTAGTTCAGCTCCAGGAGTGATGGTACTCTATGAAGGCAGTTTCTTTTTCCATTCGTGTGAATTTGTCCTGCAGTTTTTAATTTGTCTGATCCTCTTATGAGCCTTTACTTCATGATTCCATTGTTTTGATATCCCTTGTTGTTTTGTATACATTGTATGCTTGAAGCCCACATGCAATAATGAGCATATGAGGGGAAAAAGAAGCTCGGGCTACTTTTATGACCTTTACTGAAAGCTCAAAACTGAAATCAGTTACTTCTTTTACTATGTTTAATGTTTTCCAGGAATTGATCTTGGGCTGATAAAAGGCCTGTGATGCACAAAAGGACCTAATTTTAAACCTGATTTTAGTATGGAAATTTTCAAGATCTTAGGATTCAGGTTTTGCAAATTATGATGAGTCACTTGCAAAAACTCAAGCAAACTAGACTCTGAGGCTCGATTGTAAAGGTTTTACTGCAGATACCATGTTGGTGTACTAAGCCCTTTTTGCTTTGTGCATGTCTGCCAGCACTTCTCTTGACCATATCTCATATCAACAATATTTACTTGGTCCGGATCCCTCCCCGCCCCCCCCCACCCCCCCTCTCCTTCTTTCTTTTGGAAGGGGGGAGTGTGCACATTATTCGTGTAACAATCTTCTAGTGGCTGAATTCAAAAGAGGTTTTTTTTTTTTTAGGTTGGGGAATTGGGGTGTGGGGGGGTTGTTGTGTGTGTGTGTGTGTTTTTTTGTTTTTTTTGGGGGGTCTTTCTTGCTGAGAATATGATTTTTAATTATGATTCTGTGCCTATAATGTTTTACCTTTTCATAGTACATTCAAGTCTTCTTAGTATTAAAGGGTCAAACCTGTCGCATGTTTTTCCTTGCAGGATGCCACGATTGAACAGCTACTCCCGATATTCTTGTTCTCTTCTGAAAGATGAATTTCCTGATGTTCGACTGAATATCATTAGCAAACTTGATCAAGTTAACCAGGTTTGTGGAATCCCTTATTGATTGTTGAATTACATTTGTGTGGGACTTGTCATATTTCAAATGAGTGGACTTGGAGTATGAATATTAACGAAAAAGTGCCAAATATGTACTTCTATCTTCAACAAAAACCTTTTGGATTTTCTTTTATTAAGCAAATTCCACTTTTAAAACAAAAAAGAAATTGAAAAAACGTGATATGAAGTTTTACAAAATTCTATGCAGATCTATAAGCCGTTATCTTTATGTTTTGAATGATTTTAGATGTTTTGTGTTAAATAGAAATCAAAATGTTTGGGATTGCAAGATTTGAAAATGCAAAAAGTACTTAAAATCAGTCATACCAAACAGACAAATATATTTGTCACATGGAAGGTCTTTTTATTGTTTTACAATTTAGTAGCTAGATAATTTGAACATGTTAGGTAAAGTAGAACTTGTAAGGCAAGACTGCAGGGACAGTTCTGATATGTCTTCATCCTTGGCCTAGACTTCTTATATCTAGATGTGTGGTCCATTTGGCATGTCACCATGCAGAGCTCATATCTTAGATTTTTCATCATTTATTTGTGGTGTTTTTGAACTAAACGCTATTGGAACCACAAAGCTTATAAGTGCTTGTAATGGTGAATCAGAACTGTGCTGCCCTGTATAGGCTTGTGTTGATGACTACGATTAGTGATTTGTCATACAACTATCATAAATTTAGACCCAAAAAAGAAAAAAAAAATACAATTGTCATAGATGATATTTATGATCTCTAGATGTTCAAGCATTTTGGGATCAATTTTGCAAAAGAGGGGAGAGATTGACAAGGATGTTAGCCATAAATCAAAGAAAGGTTGGATGAAATGGCGCAATGCATCAGGGTTTTTGTGTGATCCAAAATCCCTCTTAGGTTAAAGGGAAAATTTTATAGAACAGCAATAAGACCTGCAATGCTATATGGAGCTGAATGTTGGCCAGTACAGAAGCAACACGAGCATAAAATTGGGGTGGCGGAAATGAGGATGTTAAGGTGGATGTGTGGTCATACAAGGATGGATAAAATAGAAATGACGATATTCGACGAAAAGTTGGAATAGCACCGGTGGCAGAGAAGATGAGAGAACATAGATTGAGATGGTTTGGATATATTCTCCGTAGACCCTAGATGCTCTGATAAGAACAGAAGTGTGTTACCGAGAACAAATATGAAGAAAGACGAGGTTAGCCGAACTTACTTGGGGGAAAGTAGTAAAACAAGATTTAATGGAGTGGGAATAGATTGGCGTACGGTCTATCTTAGGACGGAGTGAGGAAAGTTATCCGTGTTATAGAGGGAGGGATTTCCTATATTCCAGAGTGCCCTGTTTAGTCCTTCTCATTATTTATTTATTTTGGAGTACCCATGTTTTTGCTTTTATTTTAGTATATTTTAAGCTTTTCGCATCGGGTTTCATCAACCACCGACCCCAACGGTTTGGGGATAAAGTGATGTTGAGGTTGATGTTGATGTTCAAAGCATTTTGGCTGCTTAGGTAAATTTGGTTCTTGTTTAAGGGTATTGTAAGGACACTTGGCTAAGCATTACCAGATTATGAAGTTTCTATCTTTAAAATATGTAAATGAGTAAAGGGAGTATAATCTCTCACATATCTAGGGTAAATCTTTACATATTCAAGATGCTTTCTTTTACCACTTAGTACGTAGAGAACTAATTATCATCTCCCAGCAAAAATTTGCATGGCCAGTCAGGGCGTATACCCAGTAAATATTTTACCTGACCTTTTCTCTATGTGACTTTTACTATTTAGTAACTGTGAAAAGCTAAATTGCAGGTGATTGGAATTGATCTGCTCTCCCAGTCCCTATTACCTGCTATTGTTGAACTTGCAGAGGATAGGCACTGGAGGGTTAGGCTTGCCATCATTGAGTACATACCGCTGTTGGCTAGTCAGTTGGCGTTAGATTTTTTTGATGATAAGCGGGTGCTCTGTGCATGCAGTGGCTGAAAGATAAGGTGATTCCTTGCCATAATTTGCATAGTGTATACAGTGTTGTGCATGGGTAATGCTTGCGAATCTCTTTACTGTGTCTTCATATTTGTAGTTTATGTGGTGCTGTGCGGAGCATCTAAACATATCCATTTTAATAAGTCTTGTGATAGTTGTAGGTTATAGTATCCGGGACGCAGCTGCCAATAATGTGAAAAGCCTTGCAGAAGATTTTGGACCAGAATGGGCAATGGACATATAGTTCCGCAGGTATCTCCAGCCTGTTTTAAACTATAAAAAGTGGATAAATAGATATTCAAGAGACTCGTGTTACATTCTGAAATCTACTTTTTCTGCCTGGACGGTCGTATAACATGGGAGGCAATGTAGTGTTACTGTTTTAGGTTGCTCTTTGCTGCAATTTCCTTTTATGAGGATAAATACACCTTTGAACAGCTTTTCATTCGTGGATAGGTTTTGGAATGATACACACCCTCCTATCTTATCGGATGACGGTTCTTCTGTGATATCTCTGCTTGCACCTGTCATGGGAGCCGATATCACTTTGTTCAAAACTTTTGCCAGTGGTTTTAGTTCCTCAAAAGATAGGTAAAACAGTGCCTGATTTCTTACTTCTTTACAGAACTTACACCTTTCCATTGTTAATATGAAAAAAGATTTGCTTGGAGAAATTGGTTGAGAGCACTCGTACCATGGCAGGGTACCCAATATCAGGTTCAATGCGGCAAAAGTGTTGCAGTCTGTTACTCCTCTGGTCGATCATTCTGTAAGTAGTATCCATGTTTATCTCGGTGAAATCCATATCTGTTCGTCGAGAGTTAAATTTCCTCACATTTTGTATCATATAGACTTACAATAAAGAATTGCAATGTCTTGTTTTGGAATCATGGTTCTTTGAGATTAATTTGCCCATGAGTAGTCGCATGTGGATGGGATTGTTTCCTCGCATTTAATTGTGCTGAAGATTTTGGGCATTAGTTAGTTCGAGTTTTGTTGAAATAGGTGCTCTTGAAAAATAAACTGCAGGTTTTAGAGAAAGTATTCGTCCGTGTCTGGTCGAGCTGGAGGAGGACCCAGATGTTGATGTTAGGTTCTTCAGCAGTCAAGCTCTCATTCAATGGTCAGGTCATGGTGATGACTAGAATTTTTATTGTTCTTTTGGTGGGGCCCTTGTTTATTTCGTATTTGCTCGGCCTCAGTGGAAGCTCATACTGACCACTTGATGATGTGTCTTAAGGGATTTTTTTCCTTTCATATCTCGAATTTAGAGTTCAAAATTAGCTGATAGGTATCATGGCTGACTCGTTCAGTCATGACTCATGAGACGTTGATTGCCGTTTATAGTCTTCACTTCTTATAAAATCTACTTAGCTGTCGACATTTCTTGGATGAGGTTATGGGCATTTCAAATATATATTGGTTTTAAAGTATATGCATTGTCCGATACACGATTACACAAAAGAAGTAGATATTGGTTATCAAAACTCGAAAAGAGGACAGAACACGGGAAACACTTGGCGACAAAATCTAATCCGGCTTTGGTGCTCGGCCAGTATGGCCAGGATGCCCTCTGCAATCTCTATGGGCCTCCAAGGTCCAATTTAATCGTATTTTGGCCTTTCAGGGCCCTTTCTGACCAACACGTGGTTCTGAAGGCCCAAGGGATCTCTTCTCTTCCAGCCCATGCCAATTTCCATCGGCTTCCCAGGCCCAATTCTACAGTTTTGCGCATTTCAAACAGATGGGCCTGTGGCCCAACCAAGAGCCCACAACAGCCAGTTAGAGAGCTCTAGGCCTCAGTATGCCGGAGTCCCGGTGAATTTCCATGGGCCCATGGGCCTGTATTAACCAGTTTTGGGCCTTTTAGGGCCTTTCTGACCAACACGGGTTCCCATAGCAGTTACAAAGCCCAGAATTATCTTATGGGCGGGCCTAAGGCCCCGACCCATCGGCAGAGCCTAAATCCCAAGATATGGACTCTGGATTGGGCCTTAAATGGCTTCGGGCACACAATCACAAGTGGGCCTTTGTAAAGCAAGTTACCCAGCCACTACTTCTGGGCCTACTGGGTTGGACGTGGCTTACGGAACCAGCTTCGACGACCTGGACTAGTCAGGTCAGTCCGAGTCCAACTTCTGCATCACCCTACTTATTTTATCGTGTGTCGGGCCAAGACGTGCCGTCTTCCGGCCCGCAGCAGCCAGTTCTACGTAAGAATTCCATGTTTTGCCTCGGAGCAAGGAATTTGAGTCGCACATTGCTTCGGCAGCCACAAAACGTTGGTAGTACTATATGTATAGATGCACAGAGGCTTGAGGTCCCCATTTATCCCATTAATGTATATGTAACAAGCTAACCGATTTTTACTATTTTCACTCACCGTTTTCAAATATTCCTTACGCAAATAAATATCCAATCGTGCCGCACATGTGGGGGAGGGACAAACCTCACAAAGACATATACAGGAGGAGGATACAAGTCTCAAATGAGAATTTGATCTTCATATAAACGGGGCGGCTCCTCATATCTTCTGGTTTGACACAGTCAGATTGAGTCCACCCAATTCTCTGGTTCACATTGTCATACACCACCAGCTTGCCGCGTAACGATATATCTGTCGACACCAAAGTACATGGATCTTAAGAGGACCATAGAATCAGCTTTCATCATAGTAGTTAGTTAGAGAATGTGCATGCTGTATTTCAGTCTCCGAAAAGAAAAAGGGCGATACCTCCGAGTATGCTTGTGGATCCATCAACACCCTGCTTCCATCAAGAATGCCAAGCACAATTCCTTTATTCTGCGAAGCAAGGAGCCCAGACAGTGCAGAGAAAAATAAGCTTCTATGGATGCAAAGAAAAGAAAGAGGTCATTATATTATAGAAATTGCTCCTTACACTGACGATCAAATAGCCTTCAGGAGGGATCTGAAATTTCGTGGATAGTATCCACCATTTGCTCCCAAATTGAAGGTCAAAGTCTTGAAGAAGTGCTTCACCATCAGTCACTGATCTGGAGATTTTCAGACAATGATGCAGTATTAGCTTACAAACTCTGAGGTTACAATGACTTCATGTTCTTGAAGAAATTTCCAAAGATGCAAGAGAGGGACGATTGAAAACCAAGAGAAAGCTCGCTCTCTGGACATGAGGGACCTGAGGACCTACATCAAAGTCAATGTGTTGCTACCTGCTGCCGCTATTAGTTATAGGCTGTGAGAACCAATTATCCCTATTACCCATGTGCTCTGATCTTACCACCTACTTCAAACAAAGCTTATGCACTCCCATTTACTTCCGCAGGACTGAGTCAATAGATATTATCCTTGCAATCTGTTATTGGTCTATGAGTACCTATGAATATTTACTTGGGTAAACATCTTCCAAAGTGAAGATGTGTTAAGTCTCTCTCCATAACAATTTTCTTTTACTTCCACTAGTACTTTGTGTGTTTCTGATCACTTCTATGCCACTCATGTCATAGTTCGAAAGACTTGGGAGTCTGAAACATGACAGAGTACATAGCAAGAAGTAATTCGACCTTAGCTTGTCAATTAAAGCTTTATGTAATTGGGTATAAAACATTGCCTTTCACTAATTTTCTTTTCTTGGATAAGATCCTAAATACAGCAATAAGATGATACATCTTTAAAAGCCTAAAAAACGTTCCAATAGTAAGCAATAATTTACAATGTCGAAGAGAGGAGAATATCTTTATCACTTTACTTCTACCTGATAAGAAATTCAGCTCGCCAACATATGGGCAGCGTATCATCTGACTGATCTTGGATGAGTCCATGCTAGCCAGACTTCTAGCTGCATCAGAGGTTCCGTAGACAAACCAAAGTTACTGCGAATTCCGAGATGAAATGATTAATTGCCAGAGTGGCTATACTGACAACAGGCTGTACAGAATCAACCAAGTTGGAGTATGCCTGCTTGGAAAAAATATGTATAAGAACTGCCACTGTCAAAAACTATTCGCCCCAATCCACTGTTCTGACTGCCTAAATGAGTGAACTGCTCCCATATTTCACTTTGAGAATCTCTGTGTGATATAAGTTGCTGTAAAAGAGACAGCGGACCATGATCCAAAGCAAAGCAACACAAAAACGGACTCATTTGAAAGAAGAACAATGACATTGAAACATCTAATACAGGCAGAGAGAATGAGAAACAGGAAATGGGGATTAACAACACAAATCCAACATCCTTGAGGTAAAACACATGCGCTTACCCCAGCAAAATATGGCTTTATCAAGAAGGGTTCCTTGGAGTGATTTACTTATTACTTTCAACTTATTTAAATCTTACCATGCATGCCCTTTGAATTTATATATATATATATATATATATATTTTTTTTTTACCGTAAATTGCATGAAACCTTCAAAAATGGTTTTATATTGACATGTAGACTCAGATATAAATTGTTCATAATTTTCTTTTAAGATTGGACATAAGATTTTAAATTGTGGTGGGAAAGTAAGAAAAGTATACAAAACCAACAAATCCAAATCAATCAGAAAAGTAAAGCGGCAATAGAGAGAGTACCCTAGAGGCCCATACTCACTTAGAAGGACGGTTCATCATGGGGATCCATGACATACCCCCATTGGGTAGAAAGCATCACCCAAGAACATATAACCCCCTCCAGTGGCATCGGAGGAGAGACAATGGCCTACAACATTGTTAATCACTCCAACGCTTGCCACTGAGAAGGCAAGCTGACTCTAGATCTGCTTAAACCAAATATTCCGTCCGTCTTTGTCAGGGTATTTAGCAGTTGCCCTTGCTGATCATATGCACATCTAACATGAACATGAACATATTAGCATTTTATCTTGTAACAATCATACAGACAAGCAATCTGCATTCAACAACAAGAAGCATACCCGAAAGCCACATTTTCTTTGGCCAATGACCCATTTTTAGTCCTTAAATGGAACTCATCTCTTGCAAGGACACCCATGGAGGAACTATGATCTGCATACTCGATCTCATAATCACACTGTTGGCATGTCTCACAATATTCAGTCCCCTCACATCCTTTGAACTTCCTTGCACAACGAGTCCTTTGGCAGTACTATTTTTGCCTCTTTTTGCTTGTAGAGAGCGTTGGCACCCTAAAGGGTGTTTTTTCATTAGTAAGGAGACATGAATAAATCTGACAGAATATATATATATTTTTTGGTAAGGTAAGAATAGTATACTTTTCAAGGCGCAAGTACAAAAAAAGGCCAACCACAACCCTCGTACCTCAAGAGACACATGCGGGTGTCACTAGAGGTGCGGAGGTGTAGCCCCAACGGACAATCTGACAGAATATTTGATCTCAATCCGTTTACTAAAAAAACATGGAAGATGGACTTTCAAGTTGCCCTTTTTTTTTCCCCCACAATCCTTTCTTAGATCTCAGGTGGAGCTAAGACGTCTGGTAAACCACTTTTAGTGAGTTTGTTTGATTAGACTTTTTGAAGCATATTTTGCTTCTTTCTCCCATGCTCTCCAATTTGAATCTTA
The DNA here is from genome assembly GCA_019149425.1 of Psidium friedrichsthalianum. NCBI lineage: Eukaryota > Viridiplantae > Streptophyta > Magnoliopsida > Myrtales > Myrtaceae > Psidium > Psidium friedrichsthalianum. The sequence goes on from JAGVVM010004306.1 coordinate 25,281, forward strand.
TAACATAAAACAACTAAAATCTTCCAAAACCACATATATTGACATGTCAATTGCAATTTTTTCATGTTTTCTGAAGCTTAAAATATCTGTTTCTGATTACTAATTTGGAAAGATAAAGTAAGTTTTACTTTTTCCTAAGCACAAGCAAACATGCACTTTTTTAAAATTCACCTCTATTGAATGTTTGAACAAGAATTAAATATATAATGCACTTATTAACAGTTAGGCAAACTAAAACCAGTAACTATCTTAATATTGCCACGGTTTCACTTTATTAAATATTAACATGGAGCTCGCATTGGATCCTGATAAATCACTCCAGTATCAATATCAAATAATACCCGTTTTGGAGGTCCCAACCAGGATGTGAGTAAAGTACAATCTGCTCAACAACCAGTTATGTCAATATACTACTTTCTATATCCACTTGAGACAGAAAAGCAAACTCACTATTTTGAGGCCTCTAAACTCACAGATGATAAGTAGGAGGATTTGAGAAATGAACGAGTCAGAGATCAATGGAAAACATATGTTGCCAGATCGTCCATCACAAAACAGAAATAACGTTTTACAATATCTGTATAAACCAACATGGCTTCTTCAAATTGCAATGCAATGGATCATGCAGAATGCTTGAGAAATTAGTGCTCCAAACACGCCCGAAAAATACTAATTTATGAGGCATCATCTGCTAATCAATACTCTTACAATCAATTTAAGCATTAGAGATTCAACAACTAAGAAATACTTCTTGGGAATGCAATATCATGCGATCAATGATGCCTTTAGTAGTAGAAGCAAAATTCAAACTAATGCTACCGAGCACAGCAAAGCACATATTTACTTGCTTGCCACGATATGTCCGATTAAAAATATTACAACTTGTAAATCTTCTACTATCTTACAATATCACGGCAAGCAAGATATACAAACGGTGATATGGTGATATTTAGTTGCTGCTTTTTTGTTGAAGGATTGTCAATGACACTACTCGGAACCAGTTAATGTATCATACTTTCCTCAGAGATAGGTTTTTATACTTCTGTAGACCACATCTAAGCAAAATCCAGAACTATTAAGCGGAGGAATATACTTATGCACTAATCCCACCGAACTTAAAACGAGTAACACCGCTGCAGGGAAGTTATTAGTAGAAATTCTTGCTTTGAAATAAGGAAGAGATAAATCATCCTAGACCATGACAGAGTTTTTCTTGCGAAGGCATGAGTCTATTTGTTCATGATTTGCACGATGGACAATAAAAGGTCATAAGCTAGACATAAGTTTCTTAGATACGTCAAAATAGAGCATGATTCAGTTTTGGCTCTGCCGTAATTCGCTTCATGAAGACATTTACTGTTCAGTGAGATTAGCAGGAATACTTGGAGCACAACCCAAAGAAAATGGTATCCAACAATTAAAGAACAACTAAAAAACGGATGTTATGGGGGCTCGCCGGAGCAGGGATATGGTCCATTCTTTTTCAAACAGTTACTTCAGTACAGCCTTACTAGATCGATCTGTTATCTTATTCTCAAAAAACATTTCCAGACTTGGATTTTTGCTTCTAGAAATCCATGACTACCTACCTTGCACACCCATTGTAGCAAGGCTAAATACAATTCTTAGTTGCCTGTTTCATACCACATTAATCTACACCGAAACTTCACTATGCAATACAAATAGCAGTGCAAATGTTTGGGCGCCTACAAGAAGTTGAGCCTACCCTACAATAGAAGAGTAAAAACTTCCCTTCCCTCTTCTTGACGAAAAAGGAACTAAAAAGCAGTAACTTTTCACTTGCCCCATCACAACTCCTATAGTCAGAATTTCCACCAACAACTCAAAAGAAGAAACCTTATATTCCCATCATTCCGCAGAAATGCTTAACCTCCCATCCGCAAATATAGGAAGAAGGATTCAACGAAAAAAATCCACATGCAGGCGTAAGAACTAAGAATTACAACACTAAGAAATGGAAATTCAAGACACACCCAGCTGGATACACATTGCCCCTGACGGGCAAAATAGCAGAAATGACTGAGCTACATCCTCAGAATCGGCGACATTAGGCATCCTCTGGTCTTTCCTCACGCCACCATCGATCGAAGCCTGACTCTCTCCTCATCAAACCCACGAAGCTCCCTAGCTTGAGCTCTACGTCTCTCTCGAGAAAAAACCACACCAAACTTAGGGAACAGAGGAAAACAAACGCTCCCTCTCTCTGTCCTCGCTGTATCGCGCAGCTCTGGAGGGGTCCTCGTGTACGGAGACGAGAAGAGCAAGAACGCAAAAAGGAGGACACATCCACAGAAACCAAAGAGCGCTTTCGGGTTCCCGAAAAGAGCCTCTTGAGAGAGAATCCGGAGCTCGGGATTTCGCCGCGGCAAGCCCGAACGGGGAGATATGGCTGATGGGAGAGTGGCGATCGGGTTCTTGGACCAGCAGAGGTTGGAGGGTCGTCGGGGAGATGAAGGGCCGTGATGGTTTGCCCAGCGAAGGTTGTCACGGTGGGGGGAGAGTGATTATGACGACGACCCTTGAGACGAGGCGAGTGATCGGATTACATATTCGGGAGCGAGAGAGAGAGTCTGTGTTCAAAGATCGAAAGGGAGGAACGGAAGAAGACTCGGACTTGCTTGGCAGTCATATTTCATCCACGGAGTACCGATTTCGCCTTGGATTTCAGACTGACAGTGTTCAGACTGACCGTGTCGTTCCAAGTCAATGGATGAAGTTTCCGTGGAAAAGTTCCAAGTCGAGAGAAGAGAGAGGAAAGGCTTGGAGCTTTCCAAGGAGCTGGGCGCCCACAGTGATCCGTGGGCCCTACGCGCTGGCATGATACGAGAAGCAACCTCTAATCCCCACGACGAAGAAAGCTTTCTGGAGAATGATCATTTACTGTGGCCCGAATATATAAGGTCCGTTGATTATGTGGGCTCCATGAGGGTGCACCTGATCCGACGGTGGAAACTGGCTGAACTCACGTCCCTACAAGTTGGCGATCCGTTCCTTTGGACTATGAATGACTGGTTGTAACAAGAAGCTCCCGCCAAATGTGCAATGCGTGCCCGTTTATTATTATTCTTTTGCGCGCGCGCTATATCATTAGTTTGGGAAAAATATTATTATTACATTTCACGGTTTAAACATTTTTCTGATGGTATTCATGTCGCGACCCAGAAATGTAATATTGTTCGATTGGTGAACGATTATTAGGTTAATTAGATTAAAATCCTAAACGCAGACCCTGCCACACCTATCGAATGCAAATTTGTTTTTTATTTACATGATTTTAAAATTTAGAGTCGCCATTAATCGTTTTTGGTAGGTCGATTAGAAACCTAAAAATTAGCGGAGATTAATTTATTTCTGCGAAACCAGAGAAATGAGTTCGGGGACTTTGTTTAAGCTAGATACTCATAACACGTCCCTTCGGTCATTTTTATTTTCATTAAAAAGCATTTGAGATGAATTGGAAAAAAGTTTGGGTCAACCTACCATAAGGGCTAAATGGTCATTTTTCAAAAATCGAAAAGTGAAATAGTCAAATCGATTTGAAGTGGTCATTCCTTATTTCCTGCATTTCTCTTTTTCTTTAGAAACCGATCAGTTTTTCTTGGTCACTTTTGGTCCGCCCATCACAATTGCCCCCTGCTTTTTCTCATTTGTGCTCCCGTCTAGAACTTCTTATGGTGGGCTTGGTGTATCTGGGTGTGGTGGCAGACAGACTTTCTGAATTATATAAGAGAACATCGTGATCAAGCGTTTTGGGGAACTTGTACTGCCACAACTATGTGCTCCTTGCTAAAGAGGACTTTTATGTTGTTTCACCATATGGAAGCCATTATAATCCTTGGCCGGATTATCTGTACCCCACAGCTATCTCCACGATGGGCGTCACATTAATCAAGAGAAACAACCGGCAGATTTAGTCTTAAAGGGCTCTGACTGAATCTACTAGTAATGCTAACATCAGCTTCAGAAGATCTCTGGACAGTTGTAACCAACAACACATCTTCCTCGTTATGCTTTGTGACAATCTGTATTTATCGAGGATATATTTTTTTTAATTTGGAATCACATCTAAACTTGTTAATGAATTACAATATGAATCCGCGCTTGCAAATCGTCCCAATACTCAGTATCTCGTTATAGAGTCTCTGCAAGTTCTTGCTCTAGAAAGTCACATTAAGCCACAGTTCTTCACAGCGAAACGCTTCAAATAAGAATGAATTCGGGACCGACGGCAATAACGGAAAATCATCATCAGGCCATTGAAAATTTGGACCTATTGAAGGAGACAATGTCAAGACTCCAAAAAACTGCAAAAATCGAAAATTACAAGAGCAAAATGAATTTTCTATAATTTTTTTCATTAATTCTGAAATGAGAATTACAAAATATTCCCGATTTTAGATTAATTTTTGCAAATTTTCTTTGGCAAAAATGAAGAGAAATTCAAATAAAAATAACAGACCTTTCTTTCATATTTTGTGCCTCAACTGCTATTATTTATTGAATATTTTCCTAATTTCTAAAAATATTAAAACTTACAAAAATATGAAAATTATTTTTTGTGGTCAAATTGGTTTCCTAGGCTTGGTCCCAGGGTTTTCAAAAGTTGATTTGTAATTTTTTCTTGATTTTCTATGAATTTTTCAAAAATAAAAATGCTAAAAAATAACTAAAATATGAAAAATCATTTTTTGGTCAATTGGTTCCCCAGTCGTTGTCCAAGGCTTCCAAAGTTGATTTTGTAATTTTCTCATTTTTTTTCTTGATTTTCTATGAATTTCGAAAATAACATGCAAGAAAATACACTGAAAATGTGAAATTTATTTTTTGGTCAAAATTGGTTCCCTTAGGCTTGGCCAAGGTTTCCCCCAAAGTTGATTTTTAATTCTATGAATTTTTATGCAAATTTTATATTTTTTAAAGACGAAATCTGATTAAAATCAGGGTCAACAGTCAAGAGATGAATTGATTGATAAATTCATGATCAAGTGGCGAATATACTCAGTATTGTAAGTTTGGGCATGATTATGCTCGAGCGATTTTTGCCCAGACATCAATACATTTAAAGTATGTGGGCTAAGTTGTGTCGGCGGTGTCAAGAAGGGGAGGCCCTGGGGGTTGCGGGGTCTTCTCTTATTTTTGCTAAACTATTTCCATTTTATGTTGGGTAAGTAAATTTGGAAATTGGATGCGAGATTAGGAGGCCATGATAACACTTCAAGAAGTTACTTCTGGCAGAGAAAACAACTTATGGCAGGAAAAGCCTTTGTTAAAATTCACTCCTGAAGTACATCCTTTGGGTAAATTTTTTCACTTCTGGTTAGTATGTCTACTGGCTGAAGTGATTTTTTTTACTTCTGGTTGGATCTTTTTGGCAATTTGGAGAGTAAACAAAAAGTTACTTATTAGCTTCAAAATCACTTCTAGTCTGTCGCAGGCCGTCGGCCGTTCGCCTCCGTCGGTCGGAGAAATCGTGCTGCGCGCCGCCGTGGGTCGCAGGCCGCGCCGGTCGCCGCCGCCGTCGATCGCCGTCAAGAGAAGCATTAATGCACGTTTTCATGCATTTTATCACAAATTTTGTCTGATGAAGAAGTGATTTTTCACTTTTGACATAACGAGAATTTGATTTTTCAAAACTTTTCACATTTTATTTGCAGAGAAGTTTGCGATGCGACTAAAGCGACTAGTACTCCAGATGCTCCAGATGCATGCTCCAAATTGGAAATTGCTTAATTGACCGTCCCTAAAGTTAAACGGTGGGACAGTTAGTTTATGACCACAAACTTGATTTTGGCTATCGAATCACTTCGGTTTTAGCATTTTGATTCCCCATTTCCTTTTTTTATAAATACTTTTATATGTTTTTATTATAAGCTAAAATTAGAAGACAAAGAATACAAGATAATTTTGTTTCTATTCTTTTTGAGTTATTAAGAATTGAGAAAAGTTAATATGATAGTCCTTGAGAGTGACAGATCTACGCGCACTACATATCCGCGTGATATATTTGTCAATCAAAAATCCACTTCTGACATGTAATTCAAGATGCACCGTTGAATGACGCTACTGTCACCTAAGCAAAAGTCTTTAAGAATTTTTTTTTTGTGATTTTGGGAACAATATCCACGTAATCTTTTTATATAGCCGGAGAATAATGTCTACTATTTTAAAAGTTTCAAGTTATCGTTTGAATATTATTAATTGGATATGTTTCATTAGAACGTTGATTGTGTGGGCCCTATTTTAATTATGTGTTCCAATTTTAGCTTACAAATATAACACATAAAGCAAAGAAGAAGAAGGAGGAAATATGGAGTCAAAATGCTGGATCAGCAAGTGACCAATTTCCAAAAATCAAATTCATGGCCATAAACTTATCGTCCCACTGTCATTTTTTGGGGGACGGTCAGCTTAGCAAAGTCCCTGTGAATTTATCCATGAATATGACTTACAAGTCCCTTTTTATTTTTACTGGAGGCTCAACATCCTTAAAAAGTATCAAATTCAAGTCGGACTTAAATTTTGGCTTGACTTTTTTAATGTCATAAAAAGGTACGAACTTTAGCTCGAATTCCACATGAACTTTTTTTTTACTTGAAAAAATAAATAAACTTCAACTCACGTCTCAATTAAAGCTCAAACCTTTTTCTTTAATCTTATGAAAGAAGCACAAACTTTCAATAGCTCCTGTCAAGTTTCCGTGAGTGCACATGGAATTACGCGTCGAATCTTTAAGAGTATCATCGACGGAATTTGAAGGGAGTTAGATTTGGGTACCTAATGAAAAGTGAGATTTTTTGATGAAATAATAAAAATTTAGATTACAAATGAGACCCGACCTAAAGTTAAAGGATTTAGGTCACTTACTTGAATCAAATTATTTAAAGAATGAGAAACCTCAACCAGGTGTAGAGGTGAATATTACAATTGTACATTCATTGTAAAATCCCTCTCATGATATAATGCATTTTATTAAAATTTTTCTTTTGGGCTGATTCGGTTATTGGAATTCTCATTTTTTAACTACAATAGAAAATAATTCATTTTATCTGTGAGAGAGAGATCCCTATTTGGCCCAAGTTCATCCTCGGGCATCCTCTCTGGCTTAGCCGGAACGGTATGAGCCTGAAATCTTAGCCTTAGATCCACATTGTTATCCTATGATGCTTGCAAGGAACGGGTCAAAGCGGATAATATTTTAAATGAATTAATTTAGAGATATGGCAAAGCTTCGTTTGGAGTGAAAACTGTTCATTGTTGATTTAACTTTTGTATAGCAAGTAGTATTAGGATGTGGTTCATACTGCTCTATGATATGAAAGCATATGGGTCTCGCTCTACGCTGAGTGGTAGGGGACTGGGGGAGCTGTCTCAGAGGGGGGCTCAAGGGGACAGCACCTCTTGGGCATTAGAGGGCTTTTATGATTTAAACCTATATTTTTTTCTTTAGCAGTTTGGGCTTGGGCTCATAAATAGTTTTTACTATATATATATTTTTTTTTTTTTGTAATTGAAGGATGTAATGAAAAATGTGAGGTACAAATTATGGTGTGAATACTTTGCTGGACGCAACCTTAGTTTAAAGGCAAACTAGGATAAAATCTCGTGTCTCAACTTCTCTCTTTTACTTTACGTTTTACTTCAATTTGATTTTACGCTGAATCCTAACAAGTAGAAGGAGAGGAGGTGTGCGGATTTCACCCCATACTAGTCATTGCTGTGCACCCGAACTACTTGAAATCTCACTATGGCCCGAGCTTTCGGAAAAGTTTACAATGAAGTCCTTGGCTTTAAAAATTTCAAAATGATGCTCTATTCCTCGGAAAGACTTGAAAATGCGTTTGTGTATATTTGAAGCCATCCCAATTCAAAATTTTGAATCACACCTATTTCTTTAAGACATTCAAGGCGACTTTAGGAGTGCTTCGACTTTAAGCATATAATCGTAGTAATTTCTAAGTGGAGTGATGGGGACTTGACCTTGTTACTGAACAAAGTCTCATGTGTTACCATCGGGATTTACAAATTACAGTGAAGAAATTCCATAACGTTCAAACAAGCAGGCGATAACTCGGCACGAGGAACAAGTGCTTCGCTTTCGAGAGCGACAGGCCGACCTCCTCGGTCATGTCCAATTCGCTCGGCGACATCCCCTCCGGCAACTCCCAATCGAGCAGTGCAACATTTGGGCCAAAAAGAGCCGAGTATTGACCAGTGCCAAGTTCATCCCGGGGCAGCCTCTTCGGCCCGACCCGAAAGGTATTAGCTGGAAGTCCCGGCCTTTGACATCCACACTGCTGTTCGCAAACCGCTCTGGCATGAACTCCTCGACGTCGTCGGCCCAAGCGCCGATATCTCTCCCGAGAGCCCAAGCGTTCACGATGACCCGAGTCCTCTTCGGGATGTAGTACCCGTTGATCTCGATGTCCTCCGTGGACTCATGCGGGATCAAGAGCGGACCGGGAGGATACAGCCTGAAGGTTTCCTTGATCACCATGTCCAGATAACTCAACTTGGGCAGGTCGGACTCCTCGACCATCCGGTTCATTCCGACGACGGTTTGGAGCTCTTGTTGAAGTCTTTCCCTTGTGTGTGGACTCCTTATTAGCTCCGAGAATGCCCAGTCGATCACGGTCGAGGAAGATTCGTACGAACCAGAGATCAGGTCGAGGACTATGGCCTTGACGTTGGTCCGGTCCAACATGCCGGGTTTGTCCTGCGATTCCGTCATGGGCTGGTCCATTACGGAGAGGATCGTGTCCAGAAAGTCGCCCTTGTACTTGCCGGTCGTGTCTCGCTCGTGTTCTTTGATGACGCCCTCCAAGACCTTGTCGATGGCTCGATGAACCACTTTTGCACGCCGGGCCAATCCCTAGTCAACGAAATTGGTCGGGAGTCAACGGAATTCTAGCATAACGGTTCCACCTCCAATTCTACCTTGAAAGGATTATGACGCAAATAGGCTACAGTTTATGCCCTATGAAGTTCAATTTTGACTCAGAGGAAAACGGATAGACCCCAGCTGTTAACTAGCAAACGCAAGCACAAGATATCCACGAAGCGCAACAAGGAGAATCTTTCAGTGTCTCATTAATTCAAAAGATATGCTAGAGAAGCAAATATTCATCAACTAAAAACTCTAATATAGGTCGGACTCCCACATGCCGATATTTCCTGAAAAAATTTGTATGGCACTACAGAGTATATGAGTTCAGGATGTCAACGGTTAGGTCGGCTTGGGTTTCCATGATATCCGAATCAATCCGAACATGTTTGGTACATTTATGTTCGAGACTCGAACCTTATAGTACCCAAATCGAAAACACAGTTTGGGTCGGTTTGGTTCAATTCGGTTCCGATCGAGATGCAAAAGGCAACAGCGAAGGAGACTTTCTGGAAAGGCATTTTTGGGAGGAAGACAGTTTATGGTTTAAAGTGTGTTGATTACGGTTTGGTACCCAAACCAGATCCGGATCACAGTTGTTCAGCAACCTTTTTTATTTTTCCCCACCTATTACTCGAATTGGAAGGAATCCGACCCGAATCAAACCTGGAACAGCCATTGTCTCATATGCCTCGGCTGCACATCGCCAAATATATTCTTACGTTCAACCGTTTGAAGAAGACAGATTTCAGCGTTGATGTTCAATGATTGGCGAGCACTAAGAAGGATTTCATGGTACCTGAAGATCGAACGGTCCAAGAAGAGGCACGTAATCGGCCAAGTTGAAAGCACCAGCCAAGCTCAAAACCTCGTGAATCAACGGCTTCAAGTCGAACTCATCCTTGCCGGGTTGCTACGACGCCCCAATATCAACCTACGCGACAAGTTCCCCATGAGCTCCCCCACCCCCGCGCTCACGTCCACCACCTCACGCGCCGCCGCCGCCGCCCTCACCCTCTCCACCAGCCTCCCGAGCTCCTCCCTCCTCGCCGGCGCGCACGACTCCACCTTGGCCGGGCTCAGCAGCCTCAAAGCGCACAGCTTCCTCGCGTTCCGCCAGTACGTGCCGCCCTCGGTGAACGCGATGCCCCTGTCGCCGTACGTCAGGTGGTGCGTAACCCGCCCCTTTGGGCGGCCCAAGAAGATGTCGTCGTGGGTCTTGAGGACCAGCTCGGCGACCTCCGGCGAGGAGACCACGACCGTCGGCTTGCTGCCGAGGCGGAGGAACATGATAGGGCCATAGGTTTTGGAGAGGCGGTGGAGGCGGCGGTGCGGGAAGTCGAGCAGCTGATGGAGGTTCCCGATGATGGGCAGAGCCGTTGGACCCGGCGGCAGTTTCTTGGATTTACGGCGGAGGAGGAGAAGGAAGTAGTAGTAGAGAGTGACGAGAGTGGTCAAGAGAACAGCCAGGTCCAGAGCTTCCATGGGTGTGCTTCAAGCTACCTCGGAGGCCATGTGGAGAAGCTGGAGATGAAGGGAGATATATATCTCTATAGGCATAGCTCATGGCGGTCGCAAATTAGGTCCACTCAAAAGAGATAGGTCATGTAAAAAAGACAGGTTGACGAAAATGATGCACCCAACGCTCCCGTTCTCCCTCTTCCTCCCCCTCAGCCACATCATTCCTGACCGCCGCCCTCCCCAATGTCCTCCCCATTATATGGTGGTCCTAAGAAGCTTTTTGAATCTTTCAACTCGGGGCATTATTCTCCGACCACGCATTGTCTACATTAGCCTACACTCCTTCATTTTCTTTTACAGGACCCTCTGGTCTTAAAGCTCGCAACATCATTTTCTTCTATGTGAGGTTTTACTCTACGTGGGAAAGATCAGTTACGATATTTTAGTACTGTGTCACAACTTTACGATGCTTCCTTCAAAATAGTAAGAATAACGTCTAATCAGCCGGATGAAAGCAATTCGGTGGTGATTGTATACATACGAGAGGGAAAGATCCGACCGAATATCCCGTTACTATTTAGAATGTTTTAATGTTATAATTAAAGTTCTTGCTACTTCTAAAAACGTTGTACAAACTAGCAAGTTGACTTTGAAGAGAGACAGATGCAGCTTAGGACGTCCCATCAGTCTTAAGTACTATGTTGCTCAAATAAGCCCAGAAAGATTTATCAAAAGAAATATCCAACATCAACTGTTGGTAACATATAAGAAATCTTGCGAAATTTCAAACAAGCAGGCGATAACTTGGCCTCAGGATCAAGTGCTTCGCTCTCGGTACCGCCAGCCCGAAGTCCTCGCTCATGTCCAGCTCGTCCGGCGACGTCCCCTCAGGCAACTCCCAGTCGAAACAATGCACCAATTGGGCCAAAACAAGACGAACGTTAACAAGGCCCAAGTTCATCCCCGGGCAGCTTCTCCGACCCGACCCGAACGGTATGAGCTGGAAATCTCGCCCTTTCACATCCACAATACCGTCGGCGAACCTCTCCGGAAAAAACTGCTCCACATTCTCACCCCAAGATTTGGTGTCTCTCCCAAGGGCCCACGCGTTCACGATGACCCGTGTCCTCTTCGGGATATAAAACCCGCCGATCTCGACATCCTCCGTGGACTCGTGTGGGATCAGGAGTGGGCCTGGTGGGTACAGCCTTAAGCTCTCTTTCACCACCATGTCCAAGTAATTCAGCTTCGGCAGATCCGACTCCTCGACGGTCCGGCCCAACCCGGCGACCGCTTCCAACTCTTGTCGGAGATGTCTCATCACGTGCGGGTTGCGGATCAGCTCGGACAAGGCCCACTCGATCGCGGTGGACGAGGACTCGTACGAAGCGGCGATCATGTCGAGGGCTATGGCCTTGATGTTGGTCCGACCCATTATGTGGACCGGCTCGTCTTGCGAGCTGTTTAAGGAACGGCCTACCATGGACAACATCGTGTCTATGAAGTCGCCCTTGTATTTACCGGTCGTGTCTTCCTCGTGTTCTCTGATGATGTCTTCCAACACTTTGTCCAGAGCTCGGTTCACTGCTTTTGCGCGCCGAGTCATTCCCTACTAAGGCAAAACCGTAATTATCATACTTCCTCTTTTTCGATTTTCGAGAAATAATGTAATAGAAGCCGCCAATTTTCCTATTTATAAAAGATCGATCTAGCTGGATTCGTGCTCTTTGTTTTCATGTCTCTCTAGATCTCACAAATCTTGAAAGATCCGAAATAAACTAATAATTAATACCACAAATCGTGAAGTCACAATATAGATAAAAAAAAAAAAAGAGAGATCTAAAATAATTAAATAATTAATACCTGAAGATCGAGAGCTCCAAGAAAAGGGATGTAGTCCGCCAAATTGAAAGCTCCGGCCAAGTTGAGAGCCTCGTGAATCACAGGCTTCAAGTTGAACTTCTCCCTTGTTCTACACCCCAACACCATTCTGCACGCCATGTCCCCCATCAGCTGCCCCACCTCCGTGCTCAAGTCCACCGCCGCCTCACGCGCCGACGCTGCCGCCTCACGCGCCGACGCTGCCGCCCTCACCCTCCCCACCACCCTTCCCAGCTCCTCCCTCCTCATCGCCGCGAAGGACTCCACCTTCGCCGGGCTCAGCAGCTGCAGCATGCACAGCCTCCTCACGCCCCGCCAGTACGCGCCGCTCTCCGCGAACGCCATCCCCTTGTTGCCGTACGACATATGGTGCAGGGCGTCCACGCTCGGGCGGCTCGAGAAAATGCTGTCGTGGGTCCTGAGGACCAGCTCGGCCATCTCCGGCGACGAGACCACCACCGTGGGCTTGTTGCCGAGGCGGAGGAACATGATGGGGCCGTAGGACTTGGCGAGGCCGTGGAGGCGGCGGTGGGGGAGTCTGCCCAGCTGGTGGAGGTTCCCGATGACGGGCAGCGGCGGCGGACCCGGTGGCAGCTTAGGGGCTTTCCGGCGGCGGAGGTACTGGAAGAAGAAGCAGAGAGTGATCAAAAGAGTGGCTGAGAGAATGGGGAGCGTGGACGTCTCCATTTGCAGGTTGAAGGTGGAGTCTTGTTTTGGTTCAGGGGCTTTTTGGAGAGGTTGAGGATAAAGGGGAGAGTAATAAGGCGATCACTTTTATTTTATATAGCGCAGCTGGTGAAACTATAACAAGGGTGATATAAGGGATTTGGGCCGTTCAATTCAAAAATAAATTGTCTAAATTGATCGGTTTAAAATTTTAAAATTCCCGCCGGAAATATTCCCTCCTTTTAAAAACATTATATTAAGGGATCCAAACACAGACTGACATGGTCGAGTGAACTTAATATTGAAAAAATTGACACAAATAGTCTTTAAATTTTATTTAACATGCACCATGTTCCCCGAATCTTTAATTTGATCATATAATCTCCAAACTTTAGCCTAAATTTTCAATTTATTCAATATAGTTCCCGAACTTTTGGAACATATTTAACTTAGTCCATGAATTATAAAGAAAAAATGTCTAATATTATCCATGAACTTGAATTAATTGACAGGTTACTTGAACATTTTTCTATAATTTAAAGATTAAGTTGAACATTTTTTAAAAGTTTAAAGATCATGTCGGTTAAGTTAAAAATTGAAAAGCCACATTGTACATTATGAAAAAGTTTATGAATCACGTTACATATTGTGTCAGTTGAAATACAATCTGTACCCTTATTTCCCTAATATTCAGGCCAAGGAAGGCTGCTAATATTCAGGTCAAGAAAGGTTGCCTAATATTTTATATTTACCCGACAAGATGGGCAAAAGATGAAGGTTGCCTAATTTTTTATATTTACCTGTGTACATTTGTTCTGTATGGTACCTAAAAATTAATCAACGGGGAGAAGAAGGGAATGTTCAGGTGGGGCCACAACCACGAATTCGGTCGATAGGTGGCGAAATCAACGGGAGCGGACAGTTCCATCTCAATTGTTAATCAAGTGAATCGTGTTGCGCGACCCGCATAATTAATTAACGGCGCAGATGAATTTAACGGTTGAGCACGCAATTCTTTTCCCGCACCATGGATGGCGCTCGTGGTGGGATTACATTTGTCATTTTCATGAAGTTGAATCATCAAAGACAGGACCCCTCTAGATTTGCTCCCATTTCGTATGAGATTGTCTAAGGACGTGCCTCTTTCTTGTACACTTAATTAGCTACATGGGGAAAATTGTACAATTTTTTTTAACCTATTACATTTCTGTCGATTCAATCTTAAATATTTTAATTATTCAAATTGAATCCTAAATCTTTTTTACATTTTACCAATTGAGTATGTTCGGCCAATTTTGACAAAAAATCATTGACGTAGATGCCAATTGTCCTACGTGACACGGCTAGCTCAGACTCGACTATTTTTAATATTTAAAAAGTTATTATTTGTCATTTTCTTTTAATAAATATGGCCAATGAGGTTGCCGACCACATAACAGACACGCAAGGGTCGTGACGCCCTTGCCTAGACTAGGCGAGGGTCACTCCGGACCAGGTAAGGGCCGCCCAGATCCAGACCAGGTGAGGGCTGCCCTCGCCTGGATTTTGGGTGAGGGCTAGCGACCCTTGTGCAAGCCCCTTGCTTGTGGCAAAGAGGGCATCATAGGCCGGCCAATGGGTGAGGGTGTCGAACCTCCTATGGATCTAGGCGTGGGTTGATGCCCTTGTTTTGGCCAGCGATGGCGATGACGTCCTCGCCCAAACCGGGCGAAGACCGCTGGCCCTCGTTGGCTAGAGATGTAAAAAAAAAAATGCAACAAAAGAAATTTAAAAAAATATTAAAATATTATTAAAATTTATCTATGTCGGTTTCGGTAATGTCACGTAAGATGGTCAATGTCTAAGTTAGTGGTTTTCGGCTAAAATTGGCATAAGATTAGATTCCCACTTTTGATGCCCTTTCCTTGGCATTTGCAAGAAACTTACGGAAGATGGGAGCTTGAAGATTCGAAATCCCACGATAAAGCTAAAAAAGAAGACGACGTATCGCATGTGAAAATGACAAGTTGGTAGAAAAAGGAAAAAGAAAATCTTATTGGTTTAATCGCTTTATGATTAATGTAATACGACCAATAAGAGCAAACTGCTGGCGTAACCCCTTCTTGGCACGTGAGAGATGCAGAGCAACTTGTTGATTGAATCTGTGGAGGGCCAGGACCTCGATCATTATATATTTATCCCGAATTGACGGAATTATATTTAAACTCAATTAGATGGAAATTTTCAACATTGACATGGTCAACTATGATTATATATATATTTTTTTTTGCAAAATAATCCTTTCCCTGGTAATCAAACCTTCTTTAATCACGAGGAAGTTACTCCGCAGATCAACGTGGGGACACCCCATTCCCGACGCCAACGTCGGAGTGTGGACCACCGGTTTTTTTTATGATTGCTTCGACAATGCTTCGAATTGTAAGTCTCTAAAATTCCACCGATCTTTTCTGTTGCTTCAATGATGTTCTTTGCTAGAAAAATATGAAACAGATTCTCCATATCTTTCTAACATATCGATCATCTTCCTTGTTTGTTTTGCAACTGAAGGCTTGATCATTTTTTCTTGCCTATGCGTCACGTTCGGCCAGAATGCCAAGATCATCGACAGAGGAAGCATCTATAAGTGGGAAACACCTTGACAAAATGTCAAGATTTAGGTTTGAATTGTTAGACCATGAAATGTGGCATGCCGGGGACCGCCATAATTGGAATGAGAAACAAAATAAATGAATTGAGGAAAGAGGATTGGCACAAACCTAGTTTGTAATCGATCATTACTTGAAGTGGAATGACCACGATTTTCGAAATAGAAAACCACCACGAGAACGAAATAGTACATTCTGAATTTTCTGAGACAAATGGCTAGAGGAGGACTTGTGCCTTTTATAGAGTTTTCAGTGCAGACCCTCTCATCACGGGTGAGGCCTAACTAGGCTGACACTAGCTAGCCCATATTATAACTAATTAAGAATATGTATGATACTTTAATATACCAACCTATATGTTAATTTCACTTAATGTAGACCACATTAGGATAATTTTAACATTCTCCCACTTAGGCTATACAAATTTAAACTGTACTATACATAACCTTATGTTGGTCTTTTGATTATTCTTAATAATCAATGTGATTTCATAAAGTTTTAAACACCGAATCATGGCCATAATTTCATCAATAGACACAAAGCCTTCTATGGTCATAAATGTCTTTAACTCTACTAATATGAATTTAATATGTTAATGGATAACACCTCACAGAAGAGTGATACTTCACGTGTCATCATGCTCTTTGCCAGTCACATTCTCTCTCCTCAGGTGTTATAAAATCTAATGTGCCATTAGAGAATATCCTGATGATTTCAATGAACATATATATGTCTTATCTTTATAGTTAACTTCACTTTATGTGTAACAAGACATATCCATAAAAGCTAATAACTTAATGCCCCTAGACTTTACTCAAGGTTTACACGATGCCTTGAAATTTTCAAAGATATATGTACTCAACTTGATAACAATACATTCATAAATACTTTATTGAATGTAAAGGAGTTAATACATATCAAAACATTACATAATTGTAACAAATACATATGTCTGTTGATACCTAAATTTTGATTAAATTTTTTACTCACTTATTTTACATTAAAAAAAAATCAGGGACTCACCTTAGTTCCTAAAAAAAATGATTAAATCATTTGTCCTCATTAATTTTAGCATTTATGCATTGCATTTGCCTTTTTAATTGAACCATGCGAGGGGATAATTCTAAATTCAATTAAGTGGATCGAGCTCATGATGGTATGAAATTTGACTAAACTCATGAATATAATATGCTGGAAAATCTTGCATATTCACGTGAAGGACAGAGCTTGATCAAATATGGGGATAATAAAATATAATCCTTAATATCTTTAATTGCGTCGGAACAGGAGATAAGGGTATATATATTTTCGGGTTTCAAATAGGAAATAAGATTTTTTTTGAGACTCTTGCAAGGCAACCCTAGACTAGTGAATATAAATACAAAAGGTCCATTCACGTTATATAAAAAAAAAAAAATAATAAATTCACTGAATACTTTGAGGCCAGACACAATTAGAATGCACGGCACTAGGAGAGAATTCGGAGGGAGGAGGCGCAAGAATTTTGGTGCCTGTTTGCATCCATCGGGCAGAACTCCATTCTCTTCAAATCAAAGCGACCTTCGCATGGAGTTTTCGTCCAGTGAGCGTTCGAGATTTTTTGGGCCGCGATACAAAGAGGAGATCGAATAGGGACAAGGGAAAAAGGGGAGGCTGATCCTTATCAACCATATTCGCCTCACCGTTTTGTTCTTTTCTTTTTTTTCTTCTTTTCCTTCTTCTTTTTTCTGTTGTCTCTTCTCTGGCTTTATTCATGAATCCACTTGCAGAAATGCCAAGGCCACCACCACGCGAAAAAAAAAAAAAAACAAAACAATAGAGAGAAGGGGCCCCGAACCAGAATTGTCCCTAAAGTACAATCCAGGCCAAAGCGAATCCGCCAAGGACCCAACTTGGCGCAAATCGCCAAATCTGCACCCTCGATCACCACCAGCCACGGCTCTCGCGTTGCAGGTTCTTTTTGTGGACTTGCAGGAATCGATGGCCCTTTGACGAGGGTCTCACAACGCTGATTAATTCAATCTCACCGTGAACACCGAGTTGGTTTTTCTCAGTGCCCGCGAACGCCATAACGACACTCGTACGAGAAATAATCTAAGTGAAGATGGGAGGGGGGGGGGGGGGGGGGGGGGGGGGGTGGGGGGGGGGGAAAACCAAAAAAAAACCCGTGGGGGGGGTTCTGAATAGGTGAAGTTTGTCTTGGAGTCAGAGGAAGTCCACCATACGATCCTAAGCAGGAAAAGGAAAACTCCAAATGAGGAAAGAGGTCTTGACTCCAGTAGCTTGTTAAGCAACCAGACGTGAAACACCGAGGAGACGGGATAGCTCACCACACATGATAGGCGAAAACCTTCGAGCCGATCCGTGATCTACCGCTCGATATCTCGAGCCAATTTGATATCAGTTCAAATCCGAAAGTAAATCTTTGGAATAGGTCAAATTATTATCTTTTGTCAAATTGCATATTTGGTTATCTAATTTAAGCTATATCGTTATCTACGAAATTTTTGAGCTATAAGTACATCAATAGGAAATCTTTACTAATTTGCAACCAAACATGTGGAAATAATGTTATCTATAACGCGTTAGTGACAAATTACTTCCATAAGCAGGTATCTCATATTTATTTTGATCCATAAGGCATTAGATCAAAAATTAATTCGAAAGCAATAGCGAAAAATTTTGATTTTGATTTGATCAATTACTTTCCTATTTTGAATTGTTTGATTGCATATCTTTTGGATTCTCGTCTTGTGATGTTAATTTTTGAAAAAATTCTAAAAGTATTGCATAATTACACTGCCATGTTTAGTAGATTGCTCTTTTAATTTAGTAATTTGCAATATCTAGGTTAGAGGTTTGTAATAATTAGGTGATTTGCATTTTCATTTAAAGAACTGCATCTTTAAAATGGGATAATTCATACCAAACAGTCTTAATCTTTACTAAGTTAAGTTGGGGGCAATTTAAATCCTAAAATAGTAAGAATAAACTATTTGACTAGGTTTTACTTCAGGGTCTGTTAATTTCGAAAATAAGAAAAAATCATTTCAGCATGTAACTTGCATATAGTTTAGTTTTCATTATTTTATAAACCAAAAATTTTTAAAAATAAATTTCATGGGATGCTTCTCGATATTGATCTGAGTGTTTTGGCCCCGGGACGTGTTTAATTCAATTGTTTGCAGCCTCTCGTTTGATAATCTTTGTTAGTGGCTTGGTTAACATTTAATCAAAACCTGCCTGTCAATGATTCATAAATACAAATGGTATCGAAACGGCATTGAGGTAATCAGTGTAATCAAGTCCAGAACTCACATTTTGGTCTGTAGAATAAAATCGTACGCGAGCTATTGTATTGACGGGTCTAATCAACCACTTAAAAATGACTTATTGGCAAACTCTAATTTAAAAATCTTTTGCAAGATAAAATCATGAACCATAAGTCACGAGTTGGTTAATAACTTGAGAGTATTTCGAGTTAAGTTAATTACATCTAATTAATTAATTTGGTAATTAGTTAATCTAAATTGAAATCTTAATGTTAGGTCGCGATACTGTAAACGTTATTGAGGCAAAAACCTAAACAGTTCCACTAAACAATATCATCCAATGATACCCTATGAATTTTGTTCTGTAAAATCAAATAGAAGTTGCCTTTCCAATCCCACATAGGATGGAAGAAAAGTACAAAGTCTTTTTATTAGTGGAAGGCCGGCTACTAGGGTAGTTAAAATAAAGAAATGATCAAGTAGGCTGAAACCCTCACTTATACCCGATGTGGGTGTGCGGATTCTAGCGTAATTAGTTAGGTTTGCACTTAGCACTTTTTGCAGGTAGCGAGAGTAATAATCATAATTTAATCACAATCATCATTCTTATTTTATTTTCAAAATTAGATTATAAAATTTAATTGTAATGTCTAACGAACAATGCGATGTTTACTCCAGAAGTTGTCAATATTTTGAATCGTGATTTTGAATTTCAATTAATTAATTATGTACAATAATTACAACTCTTTGAATTGACAATTAGGGACATGGAAGAATTGAATCCGTTTGAGTTAGTATTTATAGACATTCGAAAAAGTTGCAATCTCTTTCATATAAAACTATTTCGAAACATGAAAGATAAAAAAACTATTTGGACATGAAGAGTTCCTGAGAATTAGTCTACTCTTAAGACACTAAAAGATGTGTTCATTTCTAAATTATATATTCAAGGATTCTATGCTTTTTTAGAATAATTCTTCTTCAATTTTTGTTCTTATCCAAACAAGAGAAACATATCCTAGTTTTTGATGTTTCCTAAGGAGTACTTGAAACAATATTAAATTACTACCTAATATTCTCGGAGACTTAGTATATCTGGAGGATTTTTTGCCATAACCATTAGCACTGTCGTGGAGCAAAAATTCTTTTAAATAGAGGGCTATCACTCAAAATTGATTCCTTTGGTCAATCCAATTCAACCATATTTTACAACAATTTTAAGGAATTATCCATTCAACAAGGAGGCTTGGAATCAATAAAGGTTATAACCAGGATAGATGAAATTGCACTAGTTTGATGGCAATAATGTCGCTCGCGTGGAGAGACTAAGAGATGTTTCTACTCCACTGCCCTGAAGATTTTCTATAGCCTCAGATCCAATATTAATCGCCTATTAGAGGAGCCGGCACCTACCGTTGAAAGAGGAGAGCTGCGTGCTAGAAGATGTTGAAAGGGTCAAC
>JAGVVM010004307.1:0-23376 GCA_019149425.1 Psidium friedrichsthalianum
TTTGATATATTTTCAAATCAAAATCAAGACAATATTTCTATTGGAGTTGGACTTTTCCACGTAAGATAAAGACAAAATAGGAAAGTCAATCTTGATTTTCATTGACCAACTTCCCTATTTTATTTCTCCAATATGTGTGTGGCTTATTTGTCTATATACAAGTCTGCCGTTATTGATAAAGAGATCATCAAGGAAGTATCGTTTCATCGAGTGCTTGGCAAGGGTTTATCTTCGTGGAATTACATCAAGAATTCAAGTGTTGAAGCATATTAATCTTGTTGTAAGATTTGTGTATTAATTCCTTTGTGAGATTGAGAAATTATTTTATTAGGAATTGCGGGCTAAACACTACGTACGTTCTTGAATGTAATTGAAGCTGGAAATACTAAGAGTGCTTGAGTGACTCGAGTGTGGTTTGTAATCTCCGTATATCGCTTGATCTATAGTGGAATTCGTTATTGCTCTCTCCATGAACGTAGGTCTCTACGACCGAATCACGTACATCTGGTGTCTGATTTATTTTCTTGTTCTGTCTATTTATTATTCGATCGCTTGTTCCGTATAACAACACAAATTTCAGTGTGCTCTTTGTCCTTCCATGGAACTTCTCCTGCTAGTGAGCAGGACAATGCTTCCGACACTTGAAGAACATACAAGACATCATTCACATAATCGCATCACTTGTTTTGACAAAACAAAGAGAAGGGAGGAACCTACATAGCCGCTGTAATGAAAACTCCAAGTAGATAAAGAGCATATTTGGATTTTGTATCGCCATTAGACTGTTTGAGGCGGTGGCAGCAGTAGTGGCGAACACCTGTCACGCCCCGAACCTCCACGAGCGCGCGACATCTGCGCAACGACGGTCGATACATGCGACATCCCAGGACTGTCGCCGACCTTGAAACCTTAATATCCGAATTTTGCGCTAGCGGAAGCGATACCTTACCCCTGACAATGAATGAGCAAGGACTAGCCAACCATAACACCTCATATATTACACATTCTCAGCTCCATATTATACATCAATATCATCGTTACAAAGTTTAACAATAACAAACAACCTAGGGCGACTATATTCACCAGCAACCACCGATTCCACATCAACTGTCCTTGCTAACTGGGTACTCCGCCACCTGAATATCAAATCTTGTGGTGTTCCTGCCATGTTTATATTCTAGGGTCTGAAAAATAAGGGTAATCACCTATGAGAACAAATCTCAGCAAGGTAACCTCTAAATCCCTCCTCAGAATTACCACACAAACCCTCAGACCCAACTCTACGCCTCATCCAGGCATTCAAACCACAGAATCAAAATTCTCAAATATTATTTTGAATACGAATACGGGCACCAAATATTTGGAATAGTAATATAAATATTGCTCGGGCCATATTTTGCATAAATGCTCCAAAAACCCATTTTTCGGTACTCGGTCCACACGGACCCACAAAACTTGTCACTTTCAATCAAAATTTAATTGGACAGCACGTGAACAGTGTTCGTGGGTCGTGAACAGAAAAATAGGGCACTATTTGGGCCCGTTTTCGCTCTAAATATCCCGAAAATCCATTTTTCGGTACCCGAACCTCGCGAACCCACACCAACCACCTCAAACAGCCTTATTCAAACACGGATAGCAACCTTTCACCAATCCACAGTATATTCACAGCCCACAGAATATAATTTGCACAAATACGCCATTTCGCTATTTTTCCTAAACCGATTTTACCTCGAATCGGACCTAGAGCTAGTCCATGGCATGTACATATTCTAATCGAGAAATAGAGGTTTATCTTACCAAACGAAGTCAGAACAGGGCTGAGGATGCGGCGATGACCGCGGTAACGACGACAACGGCGGATTCCGGCGGATTAAGTTCGAACCGGGGCTGTTCAAGGGCTAAAACAAGACCAAATCGAGCTGGAAAACAAGATTATGACATGAAATATGGTTCTAGGGACAGCCGGGTTGATATATATCAACGAGAACCAAAATCCAAAATCTGGAAATCAAAGACAGATCCGTCGGACCGAAATGTCAAGCAGATTTGAAAGGTCAAACGACCTCGGATCGAAGTGATTCAAGTTGGAAAAGAACCACAAGACATTGAACTACAACATACCCAAAAATTGCGATGACCAACGGTCGGATTCCGTCGGCGACCAGTTGAAGTGGCAGCAGAAACTGGGCCGCGAGTAGAGAGAGATCCGAATTTAGAGAGAGAGAGAGAGAGAGAGAGAGAGAGAGATTTTCTGGAATAATTGGAGGAGAGAGAGTGGTTTGATAATAATATCCTAGAGATAATAATTGAAAATCACTATTCACTGAAAGCGACATAAGGCTGAACGAATTGACTGATTTGGACTACCAGTGAAATTTGGACTGATAAAACTTGGGGCCTCAATTATTTTCAGTCAAAGCTGGTCAAATTGGTCAAAAAGATGACCGACGAGACATTTCTCGAAATTCGTGAAATTTCAGGACCGATAGGGCTCAATCGTGCTGATTTGGCTCAATCGCGATTGGAAAATAACTCCGGATTTCGTCGTAAAATTTTTCTAGCCTCTCTAAAAATATATTCTTACCCTCATGCCATGGATTCTAGTACAAGACGGGAGCGAGATGGCAATTTTCAATTTTGCCCTTCTTTAGACACTTTGAAGTCAAACTGCCAATTTCACGCTTTTTAAGGCGATGTCCAATTTCTGTCTCTTAATCCTCAAAATCTAATATTATTTCAACTTATAAACGTCCGAAATTCGGGATGTTACAACACCCGGAAACCAAATTGCGGCAATGATAGACAATGGAGCGGCAGTAAATCCAACGGACTGTTAAATGCAAGTAATTAGAATACTTTTAAAATTATAGCCGTATAAACCAACACAAAATGAATACCGACATCTGCAAGCAAACATATGGAGCTCTCTACTGCAGATAAATGACACCATCAACAAGGGCAAAAAGTATTTTGTCCATGCACTCTATCTTATGGTGGCGATTAGGGAACCGACAGAACTCCCTTTATCTTCAAAATGGAACCCAAAGGAAGTTCACCATCTGAAATCCAGCCACTAAAGATGTAGCCCATTTGGAATGGTCTTTGTGTGTGTGTGTCTTTTTGGATAAGTCAATGAAAAAGCGTAGAGCAGAACTAACTCTTGCCATTACAGCAAATCTACCACACATCAAAATAAGAACATATTTGTCACCCAACCGTGCACTGCCCTCTCTAGGCATATTTGTCATCGGAGTACTAAATAAAAAGTATTGAGGAGTACCGCACTCCTTTTTAGATTTTTCCACAACTTTCTAGACATTCATGATTTGCTAAATAGTCTAAAGCTTTGTCTCTCTTCATATTCTAGAATCTTCTTCACATTCTTAGACTAGCCTTTCTAGAACGTTCTATAACTTGTTGAGCAAGTAACGTAGAAATGTTTAGTAAGTTAGCTAGGGCTATAAATAGGAAGCTAGTACTCCCTATTTTGGTGTGGTGTGAGAGTCCAACAAGTGACGTGTTGTGAGTAAGAGAGTCCATTGTGTGTACTTGCAAGGTTTGTGTAAATTGAATGGTTTTCCAATAAAGAGAGTTTTTATTTAAGTTGAGTTATCAACTTGATTCTCTACAAGTGGTATCAAAGCCCAGGAGTCAGTGTCGCGCTCCACGGCCGCAATCCCACGTCAGAGCCGTTGCGTCCCAGGTTCGCCACGTATATTATCGGCTTGACGTTTTAAATTTTTAAATGAGATAACAAACAAACAAATAAAAGCACGGTGCTTCATTTATCTATGACCGACAACGTTGGGTTCATTTTACATATCTCTGGGAAATACGTAGGGTTGTATAAAAAATCACCAGGGGCCCCATCCACTATACAAAATCTACGACTGCAATCTCAACCAAAAGACTCCCATGAAAAGTGGATAGCTGCTCTGCCCTGTTATTTACCTAAAAATTTCAACAATAAAGGGGTGAAATATAATCTCAGTAAGTTAATTTTTCTAAACCACCGACTAATTCATTCAACAAGTTGAACGAGCAACAATAAAAATCCAATAACGTTCATGTACTATGATCAAGTTCATTGCTTGACTAGATCCTCTATGCTATGCGGTGTTATGTAAATCTCCTAAACAATAAAATGTAATCATGACTATATTCATGGGAAATATGTTAAACGTCGTTCTCGCAATATACCATTTTTGATCGTACGATATTGATGACATCTCGTGCCGCCTCAGAGACCGGCCTAGTCACATAGCAGGGCCACCCAGACACACAGCAGGGTCTTCCATAAACTCCTGGGGAATTACATCTAAGCTCGAAGCTTATTGCATGGTTCTCAACCGATTATCTTCACAAAGTAAGATTGCAATCACGCGCGTAATTATCTTATGCATAATGTCACGCTCTATTAAAACTCCCAATAGCATATTCTAACATTTCAACTTTAGTATGATCTACTAAACATATGTCAAGTTTGAATCCACCCAATTCTTCCGTAACATTATCTCCGCGCGTGCGCGCACACACATATACATATACATATATATATATATATATATATATATATATATATATCAAGGTAGCATGGCATGGAATGAAAATAAATGGATTCACGAGATTAATGAAGACCTTTACTCCGTAAGTCCAAAAGCCATATTTGGATTCCAACCCCCCATGGATTCCTTAGTTTCCATTCCACTCCTTACTTCACCGCTCATTGCTCGACATTTTATTATTATTTTTTTTGTGACTTACACAATAATTTCGGCCACAAGCAACGATCCCACCAGTACTCTACGTCTTTATCCTACTAACCGAAAGGAGTTAAAGCTAGTTACTTCAACTTAGCCGCTGCACCAATGCTCATTACCTTCCTCTTTTGCACCTTAACATTTCATTCAATTTGCATCAGGAGCATGCCACAAATTTACCACCACATGTGCTAACTCTACCATCCCAAGTCCGCACCTCCAGAACATAAATTCATCATCATCTCCATGAGCTCAATAACTGCAATGAATGTATTTTGAAACAGCACCGCACATTGAACTATTTCTACATAAGTCTGGCCTTCGCTCTCGTGTTTCAGATTATAAATGGTAAATATGAGGATAGCCACAAGTTCTGACCAAGAATAGTCCATTCTCGCAAGCATCTTTTCCAAATTCATCTCCATCTTCTGGCCCAGAAGATAGAAATTCACATAAACTAGTGACAACCAAAGAAAGGGACTTCTGCGAAGGTCTCCAAGCTTATTCTAGTGAACAAAATCCATTTCGTCGATACCCTCATCCACACATTGAACGAGTTAGTAAATGAGTTAGAAAAACTAACTTACCTTGCCTTCGCCGCTGTTTCTGCTTAAAATTTGTCGGGGAACTTCTTTGCACTGGCATGGAAAAGTCTGTCGTCACTGACGAGGAGGAAAGCTCAGAACTGCACCCTGTACCCCCTTCTTCTTACCAGTGATACCCACGAGAAGAAGAATGAAGGAAGAAAACGGTGAGTTGTTTGGGGTTTGCTGCACTTGCAGCTGGGCCACACTTTCTAATAAAGAAAATTTGCTGAGTACTGCATCTAGACAGGTGTAGCTTCTTGGGGGCAGGGCCCCTCTTCACCGGTGGAACACGTCGAAATGGATTTGGATCCCCTAACATAATGTTAGGGGTGACATTATTCAATCCGGGTCGTCCAATTCAAAATGGACGGCCTAGATTGATCTACATCATCTTTGTAAGAGGGGGAAAAAATTTTGGCGGGAAGTTTAAAATTTTGAATTGATCAATCTGGATCGTCCATTTTTGAATCGGACGGCCCAGATCTACTATGTCACCCCTGACATAGATCCACTATGTTAGGGGATCCGGATCCGATTATTTCTTCTCTAATGTTAACTTCCTTCGGTGGGTCAATTTTCTTCACTGCAATATTGACCTTCTTTCTCACGTATAATGATGATTGATGTGGGCCAAGATAATTTGCTGAGGCAATGAATTCGGTTTCCAATAGGTAGGGCTCTAACCAAGACGTCATAGACCATGGCTTATTGTTGGTTGGCCCCAATGGCAATTTCGCATAACCCTTTACTCTATCGGACCAAGTTTATTTCGCGGTGTCGAGCCCTTCTTAGATCACTGCAACTTAATTCAATTCGAGGCCGACTCTCATATATGAGTCGGGCTTGATTTCTGTTGCCGTCGAACACCATTCGGCCCATATAAACTCAACGTCAATTTTTTTTTTTTAATCCTGATCTATCTGGCCCAAGTCTACTTTCTAATCTATTTTGTCCATTTCTTATTTATTTAGAACTATTAAAAGGGGATATTACAGTCGGGGACCATATCCAGAGCGTGATACGCAAAGACAAGTGGTCAGGGACCATTGTGCATAAGCCGACAATCAAAGACCGGAGTACACTGAAATTCTGCCAATGTACACTCAAGGACTGTGATCGATTGGTCGGGGACCAGTTTAATTGGAGCAATGCCGAGTATTATATCTAAGTCAAATGGCGGATTTCTCAAGTTCGGTGAATGGTGTCGAGAAGCTCATAGCTCCAACTATAATATACCGGCATGCAATATTACTTGCTGGTCCAAGACTTGTGGGATATATATTGACAGCGGCAACATCACACACGAATGATACGATTGAGAAAATGGAACATCAAAGCTAGTAAGGCTCTCTATATTCTTGCTGTAACTATTGAAGATGAGTTGTTGCAGCACATAAGAGTGCAAAGATCGCAAAGGAGGCATGGGACAACTTGGCGGCATTGTTTGCGAGGACGAATGATGCCAGTTGCAAAGATTGGAGAATGAGCTATTGTCAGTGTCGCAACATAAGATGATGGTGACTTGGGGGCTGATGGTGAAGACGGCAGGGCGGAAGAAGTGGGGAATCTCGAATGTGTAGTCCACCAGCGAAACATTGAACTTGACGCACTTCTGGGTAGGCCATACGAAACGCCACCGTTGCGACCTTGACGTCTACATTGATGGATCCTCCTGTTATGGCAAGGTACTCGGATGGACCTGCGATGTGGTACCACATTGTGATCATCAGGCTTTTCTCTCTTTTTTAGGGTTTCTGACGATGATTAAAAAACAATGAAGAAGAAGAGACGGGGAAGAGAATTTAAGCGAGGAGTTCAATGGCGGAGAGAGTGGAGATTTATAGGGCGAACAGAATAGGCGATTGAGAGAAAAACGAAATCAAATATGTAGGCCAAAATCTTATTTCCGTAAATAATATACGCACCCACGAAACAACTTATCATTTAAGACTAACTTGTATAAATGCATTTGATATTTTATGCCAGTGCTCGACATGTAAAAGATGAGGTATATTATGTATGTTTCCCTTTTTAAGGACAAAAAAGCATGCGACCATTTTTTTTCCGTAATAATGAAAATTTCGATGATATTTTTATATGATCCGAAACATAGAACTCAATTTCAAACGCTTAAAACTTTCAATTCCCACTAATGTTACTACATAGAGTCATTTCAAAATTTTCTGGAAATGTCTAAAATTTAAAATGTTTTTCCTCATGTTAAAATTTTAAAGGAAAGGCACCCCAAAAAGAATACATCAAAGAAGTTGGGCAAATAACATTAATTATGAAAATTCAGTGCTTTTGCATTCGAGCGACCGATGTTTAATTTCATTTGCCTAGTGTGCCAATTATTTATGATTAATGTCTCTAGATCTTGTTTCATTCAGTACTCTAGCCAAATGGATAGATCATATGTAAACAATTTTCAATAAGTCATATCACTAGCAAGATCAGAATTTCACCAAAAAAATTAGTCGAACTACAGTTAAATGCATTGATCCCTAAGAAAAGGAAAGAGCAAAGAAAAGATTGTTGTGAATTATGATGTTTCTTTTGATGTTTAGGGTTTATTTGGAGAAGGAAAAACGCTTCTTCTATGGGAAAATAATAGTGGCAACGAGGACCTTTCTATAGGAAAACGTGTAGGATAATAATTGTAATGAGAAAATTGCCAAAAAATTCTGAACTTATTGTATTTGTATCAATTTAGTCTTAAACCTTTAGGACACCAGCGTCTATATCGGCGATTTCCAACTAAAATTGACTAGATGAACTAAATTGATACTTATGCAAAAAGATTTAAGACTAAATTGGTTTAATTGAAGGATTTATTATTGAATGTATGATAAAATAAGGGACCTTTTTTGGTGCTTTCTCCAGTTGTTATGTTATTGAACCCACTAGACAAATGGCCTGACTCTGTCCTTAGCCTAGAGACATGGATTTACGTGTTGTTTTAGCATGTTGCAAGTAACTAACTACTAAAGACAGAACTCATAAACCTCCTGACCGTAAGAGAAGGTCTGGTACTTTCACATAAGTTGACAATTCAGTCTGCCAATTAAATGTGACTCATCAGCACTAAATACACGCTGACCATAATTAAGATAATAGTTTGACTGAAAATTCAAATAACACAATCGCACGATTTTCATCATTCGTACAGGCAATACGTGGCTGGCGAATCTAGAGAGAGAAAGGACTTGGATGATCCCAGGGCAGTGAAACCCTTTGGATGCCGTGGGATCTTGTCGCCACCCCTCAATCTAGAGTCTAATTAGCAAAAACAACCGATCCGACATCGGATGTACTGTAACAACAAACATGCCGTGATAATTGGGGCGAGACGTCGTGGGTTAGACTTTTAGTGGGAATCGACCAATCCATCAACATCGTGCTATTAATGCCACAATTCCGACCAGTTTGATCCATTTGCCACCGGATCTGAGCATAAGACTCTGCTTTTTCCGTAACTTAAAGCAAAAGTGGAACACGTACACACAGAGGACGACATCTTCAAGATTGATCATACGCTTGGGCTTGATACAAAATATGCGAGAACAGCTGTAGACCGAGCAGAAGGTATGCCATGTTATGAGCAGCAAGAGCACGATCCCAGCCAGCACCGCCAGGAATTGCCATGAGCTGAGCACGTACTGCTTCATGAACTTGCCGCCTTGACCTTCACCTCCCGTGTAGTACTCGTTCACGTCCTCGATTGCCTTGTCAGGAAGGGCACTTTTGTCAACCGGATCGACTTGCTCATCCCATTCCACAGCTTCGCCACCTCCCCATCGCTCTTCAGCCGGTCTCGAAAGACCCCCTCTCTCTCAACAGCTTCACGTCCTCGTCTGAGTCTATGATGCCGTTCATGAATCGGTGTAGCGCGTGAAGACCAATGGGCCGATGCGTTGGAGCCTCGTAAGCGACTAGTTCCTCATGAAGCCTCCGAGTGCACGTCCAGACTTAGGGCAGGCAAGTAAAGCGTAGCCATCTTGGCGTCGAAACCAATGCTAGCGAGGTTTGCCTTGGTGGCCACGAATCGGACTCCTACATTGATAGGTCAGAGACCGAGGGATGTGATCTCCTCAACTGAAGTGGTTTCACTTTCTGACTTGCCCTCTTCTTTTACTTGGGAGGAGACTAAGGACTGGAGAGGCTGTGCAAAGACTGAGAAAAGTGGGAGTTTAGAGAGAATAGTCAATGGCAATTTCAATAGTACCTTCACTGGGTTTGCAGGAAGCCGCCTCTTGACAATTTCAATAGTGCCTTTGCTCAACTTGGAGAGCATATTCCAAATCACATTGCAAAATTGCCTGATATAATAATTCGAGCCACTGCTAGGCGTGCAAAGGCGACATTCCCTTTCTTTCTTGTCCTCGCTGTTACCTTCCTCCTCGATGATCTCGGGTTGTTCCTCCACTTGGGTACTATGGTTTCGTACAAGAAGTCTAGCAAGTGGGCATAGGCTGATACTTGTATCTTGGGCAATGCCTCCATCAGTTTGAAAGGGGTGACCTCCTTGTAAAAGCCCATTAGCATCATAAGCAAACATGTTGTCGGCTTCGTCAAGGGACGCGAATTGGCATTCCAACATCTTCCTCAATATGAAAAGTGGGATTTGATTCTCTAGCATGACTATGTCCCTAACGATGGCATTGTGTGCAGACTTCCTGCCTGCATAATCTACCAAATGAGACATCCTCGATGAGACCCTGGAGAGCATCTTACCTTCTTTGATCGCGTAGACTTGGAGGAACTCGAGCAAGAATGACGCGTCAATGGCCATCATCCACGCCAGCGTCTCGCCGTTGAAGTCCAGGTACTTGTGATAGCAGGCTCGGACCCTCAACTCAAGCCTTACCAGTTGCTCCACCAAATTCTTGAACTCGATCTTTGGAGTTGCTTCTGCCATCTTTTCGCTGCGCGAGCTTGTATCTCTCCATCTCGTACATCTCCGGGTGCCAATGGTAGTATGGAACGATCGCCACTTGTTGCGGGGTGTACAAATCTGGGTCGGTAGACATCAGACCTTTCGGGACGCTGAAAATGGAGACCGGCACCTCGGTTCATCTTCGAGCTCCTCTCGAGCGTCTGGCGGATTTGGATCACCCATCGAACCTCGTCGAAGATCGAGGGGTCGGTTGGACAAAGGAAGCCATGTTGGCTTAGCTGCTTAATCCGTTCAAAGAAGAAACTTTTTTCTGGGGAGAGTGTAGTGCAGTGAATAAGGTCTCTTAATAGATGCTTTTATGCAAAGAAAATGCGTTTTCTTAACCTTGCAATTCATTTCTACTTATAGCTGCAAGCTATGTCCTTTCTATTTTGTCCAAGTCATCCACGTGGACAAGGTTCATTGAAACGGCTCCTTTAAAGTGTAGGTTCCATTTTTCACCCCATTAATTTCACAAAAGCAAAAAAAAAAAAAAAATCATATAAATTCATTCACAACACACGACAAACGGAAGGAATCTCAACTTAACATAATATGTGAAACCCGTGATTTTTCATTGGATGTAGCGATCATGATATTTCTCGACATGTGATCGACTTAATCTAAACAGAACGAGACAGTTCTTTTCTAATTTTCTTGGTCGGAATAAACGAAATTTTAAGGGGCAGCAGCCCTTCTCCTTGTTGGCTTTCCTAGCACTCGTTTTCATAAGTTCAACGTGATCCATGAGACGGTAAGAAATGTCAGCAGCCCTTCTCCATCACGCACAGCTCACAAAAAAAAAAAAACAAAAAACAAACGTAGTAGGGAAAATATGCGAATCTTGGCAAAAAAGACAACATATGATGGTTACAGCGATGCCGTCACTTCCGTCATCTTGTGGAATTTCAAGCCGGACGACCTAGAAACTTGCATGTTCCATGATTGCAAGGTGAAATTGCAGGGGCATATAAGGGAAGAAGAACATGTAACTCGCTTTTGTAAATGTGGCACGCCCAATAATCATCTAACCAAAATGAAATACTATGCGTAAGGGGAGAAGAATGCATGCATCTTGGTTAGAATCCATTGAAATTGAACGCGGAATCGCAACGAATCGAAAACCCAAGTTTTTCCCCTTTATTCCTCTTGGAGGGCTGGCCGAAAAAGACAATCACCCTTCAAACGAAAAAGCTACGTTCCAAAATTCTGAGAGTAAAGACTAGAAGGGAGACTGAGCCTCTATATAGAATTTATGGCATACACCTCTCATTACGAGTTAGGTTTAACTTGGCCCACACTAAGTCAGCTATATTAAATTGATAAGAACCCTTGTATCTTGTCTTATTAGACCAACCCCGTTAATCGGTCAATGTCAATTTCAATTAATATAAGTACATATAGAAAAACTCTTACAACGTAACTGCTCAAGACGACTCAAGTCGTAATGATGTTGGTACGCCGCGTTTAAGCATAAATTCCTACTCTCTGGAAAGAAATTTCAAGGGCAAGAATCCGTGATGCAGAGGAAAATGATGTTCCAACATGTTGGAAAAGAATCTCTGAAGAAAGATGAAAGTGACTGGAGCCTCGTTTTCATGGTCGAGCTCACACCGTTGGGACCAGACTATATTCTGTCAATGTTTGCCACAAATGCTGATTTTTCCAATACCTTACGTGACGTGTTGAGATTCTTTATTCCACGGTAGTCAAGAGATAGACTAAGTGAGAATTTGCGCGATTCATTGGCACAGTTAATCTCGACCGTTTTCCAAATTCCGACGATTGATCTTGATCTGTCAAAGCTACGAACTGTTTGGTGACTGGGCGTTTCCGCCTCTCTCTCGCATAAACCACCCAGAACACCAATGAAAGCATCACTGAAGCAGAAACCAAGGCCAACCCGACATAGATCCACTTACTATAGAGCCTCAGGCCTGGACAGTGATCCTTCTCGACTTGACGGAAGGCCTCTCGAGCGAACGAGCGGTCTTGTAGGTCAACAAGGAATGGACCGCAGTGATACAAGCCATAGCTTACATGACAATGGCCGTCATCTGATCGTAGAACACGAGTGTCAAGCGGCCCACCGAAGTGCAAAGATTATTTGCTGAGACCTCACAGACGTATTTCCTCCATTCCTGGACCAAATTTTTGTCCCTATGTAATGGCAAAGCTCTGTACTGAAAATCATCTTAGCCTTCTCATTTGACAATTATGTATCCTCAATCTCTCTTTCCTCGATATGTATGAGAAAACACTGCAGATCATAACTACTATAAGTTTCACAGGATTGATTCAACAAGGCTGTCCCATCTCCATGAAGAAACAGCTTTAATCATTGCTCAGATTCTCCGGCTTACCTGCGAAGCACCGTCAAAGTTGAACCACCGCCGGCACAACTTCTATCAGTTTTTATCATGGTGGAAAGGATTACAAAGGAGTGGCACTAACGGGCCGGACTGGTTGAAGTAAACAGGGCCACTGCCTGCTGGAAAGTTGTGGTTCGAGACATTGCCGATGAATCTGTTGACGACATGGACCAACTGGAAGTAATATCTTTGATCTGGGACAGGTGTGTTGAGCAGTAGCATTGTCCATACAGGGAAGGATATCATCCATGGATGTGTGGGCTGTGGGATTTTGTATCCATTCTTCCATGGCAACGCAGGTGTCACCCATTGCACTGAAAATTTTAGAGAAAAGGAGACCGAGAGAAAACAAATCGTAAGGCTTCAAGCCAACACCAGCGGGTGAATACGGCATTCAATGGCTACTTGACGACCATGAATTTATTAGAGTCAAGAGTCACAGAAATTACCACAGCACTCTAGTAGCGAGCCATATATATACACTTTCATTTAGCAAAAACGGTAACTTATGTATTGAAAAAGTTAGGCTGCAACATAGTGGGCTGGCCAGAAACTGTATCATAGACCACAGAAGATGGTATAATAAGAAATAGACTAAAGAAATTAGCTTTAACAAGCAAAACATTAACAGTAGAGATACGGTGATCTCAAAGAATCTTGGGACAACAGACAGATCATAAAGTGATCCCCTGCACTTACTTGTGGAGAATGAGAAATAGTCCACATAAAACGAATGTAACAGTGACCAAGATCCACCCCAAAGTTGACAATCTACAAGAAGTCCACATCGCGGATGAAAAAAAAGCGGATAAAACGGATGATACTTCCTGAAAAGTAGGGACATATTAACAGCTGAATCACTCACAGGGACACAAGTGGCTGAACTCCTAAAACCAATAGAACTGCCACGAGTAACAATCAAACGTGTGAGGGAATTTCGCTACTAGTCATTAGGAATATATGCAGTTAATCTGATTGCGAGAACATATAGTCTTACCAAAGCCAAGTAAAGCCAAGAGGAGCATCATAGCTGCAACTACAATAACAGCCATTCTTCTACAGAAAGTGGAAACAATCAATCAGTACAAATGCTGAGATAGAAAAAGAAGTACAGGACAGAACATTGATTAATCACTCACACTGAGTTCAACACATGCTGAATCTCATCTGAATTCTGGTCTGTTTTTCTCGCAAGTGTGGTCGCTGAAGAATTAATCTTGGTTTCTACTTTGTCAATGTTGTGCTGGACATTGGGTGGTAAAGCTGTTTGATCCACTCCAACAAGCTTAGCTGCAGCAAGGTAATCAGATACATTATTAAGCTTTTCAACCGTAGTATCAGCCTGCTTCACCACATATTTCAGTGTGCTACTTGTGCTTCCATGGAACTTCTCCTGGCCAGTGAACAGCACAATGCTTCCGACACTTGAAAGAACAGACAAGACATCATTCACATAATTCACATCACTTGTTTTTGACAAAACAAAGAGAAGGGAAGAACTTACATAGCCGCTGTAATGAATAGTCCGAGTAGAGAAAGAGCATATTTGGATTTTGAGTTGCCATTAGACTGTTTGAGGCCGTGGCAGCAGTAGTGGCGAACACATATGATGCAAAGGCATAGACCAAACCCCAGAAACCAAATTGCGGCAGTGACAAACAATGGAGCGGCAGTAAATCCAACAGACTGTCAAATGCAAGTAACCAAAATACTTTTCGAGTTACAGCCATAGAAACCAACACAAAATGAATACTGACATCTGTCGGCAAGTATATGGAGCTCTCTACTGCAGATAAATGAGACCATCAACAAGGGAAAAAGTGCTGGCGATTAGTTAACCAACTCTTCCATTTCATTAAGATAAATCATAAACCAAGAGCGTGCCTTTGAGAGTGTAGGCAATATAAAAAATGGACTTGCAATGGGAACATCATCAGCATAGCAGGGTAATGAGTACAAAGGTGAAGATGAAATGTGAAAAGGAACTCCTTTTATCTTAAAAAATGGAACACAAAGGAAGTTCACCATCTGAAATCCAGCCACTGAAGATGTGGCCAATGTGGAATGGCTCTTTCTTTCTTTTTTCCTTTTTTTTTTTTAAGTAAGTCAATAAGGAATCGTAGAACAGAACTAAATCTGCCATTACAGCAAATCTACCACACATCCCAAATAAGAATATATTTGTCACCCAAACCTGCACCCCTTCTCAAGGCATATTTGTCATCGAAAAGACTAAATAAAAAGAGCATGTTCCTGGTTGTGATTTCATAAACTCATTGAAGGATCAAACAGAATAGAGAGGGAATTTAACGATAACACTGACAAATAAGTAATGTCTGTTGCTGATGTTCCAACCCCCCTTGTAGTGCCTGAAACCATCCAGAGGATCTCTCCTGCGTGTTCTCTTTTCAGCTAATACCAGCATCAAATTCTGTACCCCGCCTTCATCCTTTCCTTCAAGAACTAGCCTCCTCTCCCCCAACCGAGCAACATCAAACTCTGCCAAAACGGTGATGTCTTCAGCATAAAAGAAATGGTCAATTTGTCGAACATAATGTAAACTATACCATAGAAAACGACAAGGAGGCCATCAAGCCCATGTAAAACCACACATGATCGAAAGAGACAGTCACAAGTTGAACTGCCCCACCGAAACAGCGGCTAAAATTATTTACTAGTAAAATATACTAGTAAAGCCTATTATTTACTAGTAAAATTATATACTAGTAAAAATTAACACAATAAAAATTATATACTAGTAAAATTATATACCAGTAAAAATTAACACAATAAAAATTATATACTAGTATAAAATTATATAAAATTAATTTATATAATTTTATTTAATTTTATATAATTTTATAATTTTATAAAAAATATTTTACTAGTAAAAATTATATACTAGTAAAATATACTAGTAAAATTGTACGGATTAGAGTGCATTCTAATATACTAGTAAAAATTATTTACGGCTGGCATCCATATCAGTGACTTCGGCTAAAGTTGGCCAAATGAACTGGATTGACACAAATATAAAATATTTTTGATTGAATTAACACAATTGCAATAGGTTTATAACATTTTTGATAATTTTTTTTGCTCCATTTTGGATAGGGCAAAAAGATATGTTAGGTATTGAGTGTGAAGATAGAAATCACAAACAAAGAAATTAAGATTATCAAATATACAAGATATCAATATTGAATAACAGTTTAAAAAAAGTGATTTTTTCGTTTTTCATAATATTTTTTTTTGTGGGTCGACTCAGAAGTTTTTATTATTAATTGATCACCCAATTTTGGGCATGCTCCGGCCTAAAAAAAAAAATTGTACGTGCGTAAACACGTGATTAAACCAGGACACGGGCAGAGAGATGTTTTCCAGCGGGGGTCCCCAAGCAGCCAAGGCAAAGCATAGGTAGTGTCCCAACGAGAACTCTGCAACTCAAAACCTATATTTCTGCTTATCTCTCTCTCTCTCCGAACAATGGCTTCCCTGCGACTGAATCTCAAATCCCTCGGAGGCCCATATTGCCACCACGACGCTTCACTCCCCATGCAATGCCCTCCTAAAATGGGTAGGATCACGTGCGGCGCGACCACACCCACCAGAAGCTACTCCATCACTCTCCTTCCCGGCGATGGCATCGGCCCCGAAGTCATCTCCGTCGCCAAAGGCGTCCTTAGACTCGCTGGTTCACTTGAAGGTCCCCTTTCTTCCTTCGACTTCTGTTCGCTGTTTCTTGGGTTTTTGGAACACCCTTCTGTTTTTGCTCGCCGTTTGATCGAAGCCATTGAGCTCTGAAGGTTGTATTATGTTGAAGGTCCCTCCTTTTATGGTCCCGGATCCGTAGGACATGTGTTCTGAGTACTGTCAACTGTCAAGTGAGTGTGGAATTCAAGCGGGATGAATTGACTGAATTTGATTTTAGCTGGACAGCCGGAAAACTCTCCTATGCTGTGAGACTTAGGCTAATAAACTCTGTTGTTTACAGTTTGGTGAATATTTGGTGCCAAATTTGGTTGATTTTTTTCTCGGGAGAGTTAAAGCACGATGCTCATGGTGGCTCTAGAGTTAGTTGGGACTTTGTATGCCTTCCTAAGCAGGAGGGAGTGCTTGGACTTCGTAAGCTGGATCCATGAGGAACATACATTCTATCAGGAGATGCTTGTGAAGACTATTGAGGGCTGATTCTCTTTGGATTGCCTGGATTTATCACTATCCTTTGACAAGGAGTAGAATATTGTCTGCTTCAGCCTTTGCTGATTGCACTTTTGCTTGAAGAAAGATTTTGAAGGTCAGATCTTACCTTAAACCTGTCATTTAGAAATGTCATAGGACATGGGAAACCCACATACTTATGGGTAGACAATTGGCATCCTCATGGAACTCTTCTGGATATTATTGGAGAGTTTTATATGATTGCGGTCTACCTATCGCTGCTAAGGTTGCAGATGTTATCTTAAACTCTGATTGGCACTGCCCTTATGCCAGATCAGATGAGTTGGTGGCTACTCAAGCTGCCCTCTGTGGAACTATCTTCCCAAACTCGTCAGTAAATGACAAAGTTCTTTGCACTGCTTCTTCTACTTTTGTATTGAATTCTTCTATTACTTAGGCAGTTGTTAGGGATAGGGGACCAAAAGTGGATTGGCAACGATTAATTTGGTTCTCTCCAAATGTTCCTAGATTAGGTTTCATGTCTTGGTTAGCCATTTTAATGGGGTGCCAACTTCCGATCGGATCTTGAGATGGACTTTAGCTTCTGCCCTGCTATTATGTATCGTATGCAGTCAAGAGAAGGATTCTTGTGTACATCTCTTCTTTGTATGTCATACTCTATTCATATCTGGAGAAGGGTACTTTTCTTATGCCTTATTGATAGAAATCCTGGGAATTAGTATGTTGAGTTTGCCTGGATCAAGATGAGTGCTAAGGGTTGTAGTTCTAAGGCTATACTTGTAATAATCCAGCCTGCCTTTATCATGTATGGAGAGCTGGGAATAAGCAAGTGCATTCACATTCTGCTCCAAATGATGATCAGGTGTTTAAGTTGATTAAATTTGCAGTCAAATGCAGCTTGCAAGGGAATGTTCTCTTAGGCATAAGGTGGCTTCAGCTCAGGCTTTACCGCTTTGTCTGAATTGGAATTTCCATTTCGATAAGCACTATTAAGTGCAGATGAGTGCTGCTTTAGTTGTATAGCTGAATGCTGTCATTGTTGTTGTTTTATGTTTTGATGAGGGATTGTTTAGCTCTAGTTGATGTGGGCTTGTAATGGGATATGCCCCATTCTTCTAGTTGAAATGAAAAGCTAACTTACTAATAAATAAATAAATAATTGGATGTTATCAATGTCGATGAAAATGATGTTAGCTGAATGTGAAATTCATCCTCACTTCCATGAGGTGTGAAACTAATTTAAGTTTGTTTTTTTCTCTTGATCTCAGGATAAGTATCCCGATTAATTAGAAGATTGCTGCTAGTAATGAAATGGTAACATTGCGAATATAAAAAAAATTGAATGCTTACTACTGGTGTGATTTCCTCTTGTATCATATTCAGTCGGTTGAAGCTAATTGAGCATCAAAGTTCCCTTCTTTGTGGGTATTCAATTCTTTTTTTGTCAGGTAATGGTACTTGCACGTTAAGTATCATGTAGTCTTGATCCCGTTGAAGCGTAGCTCTCTGTCAAGTGTAAGAGCTTTTTGCTTGGTGAAATTGGTCAAATTAGCATCGAGGAATGTCCCATTAAAGAACTGTTCAACCAAGGTTCATCTTTACTTCCATGAAAGAGTGAAAAGGGAACAAATAGTCTAACTCCTTGTATTTTATGAGTAGTAATTGATTTGGTTAAAGATCACTGCTATTAAAGGACTACAATTTCATAAAAATCAGGAAGAGGAAGTATTGCTACTGCTCGATGATAGTCCCCTATCGTCTAACAAATATGTGTTCTTGTATCGTAAAAGCCCTGCCGGACTTGAATTATTAGATTTACTGCTAAAGCATATCATCACTTTGATCTTCCCCCTCCATTTTCCACTTTACTTTCATTCTTTTTGATATTCTAATTCTTTAGCCCCAAATGTGGAATGCCCAAATATTTTCAGATCGATCATGGGAGTGATTTCTCAAGTGTCTTGTGTGCTATCTCTTAGGTATTGAATTTGGTTTCCAAGAGATGCCTATGGGAGGAGCCGCTTTGGATTTGACTGGAGTTCCATTGCCTGATGAGACACTATCAGCAGCTCGGCAATCTGATGCAGTTCTTCTTGGAGCAATTGGAGGGTATTTCCTTCCCTGCAATCATTCCCTCATAACTATACTATAGTCTATTCTTGCCTTTTGTTGTAAAACTTTTTGTTGTTCTTTTTCCTTATACTAAGGTATAAGTGGGACAAAAACGAAAAGCACTTGAAGCCAGAAACTGGGCTGCTTCAATTAAGAGAAGGTCTTAAAGTATTTGCAAACTTACGGCCAGCTACTGTATTACCTCAGGTTGTTTTTAACCACTTTCTTAATTGCCTGGTTTCATATATTTTTCATTATGTTTTATGAACTAAAGATTACCTGGCAAGCTGCCTCTGTTTCTTTTATGGGTCATTGGATAGCTTGTATTTGGTTGGTTTGCTTATTTTAATGATAATTCTTGCTCGACTACATTTGATTTCTTTGTATATTTTTTTATGCATGTGTTCTAGTATTACCTTAATCACTGAAGAGATAGTCTCACTCTTTCATATGGATCTTCCTTCCCAGTTAGTTGATGCTTCAACTTTGAAGAAAGAAGTTGCTGAAGGTGTTGACCTAATGGTTGTAAGGGAGCTCACAGGCGGTTAGTTTCCAATATTTATTTGTCCATTCATGCTTGAATTTTTATCAGTATGATGTTGATGATTGTCTGCTATTTCCTTGTATGAACAGGAATATACTTTGGGAAACCAAGGGGTTTTAGTTCCAATGAAAATGGTGAGGAGATTGGTTTCAACACTGAAATATATGCAACAAGTGAGGTAACTTCTTTTTTCTCGTCTTGTCACAACTGTAAACGTAATCAAATCATTTTCTACTTGATTAGGGTCTCTTTTCCTCAGCCTATAAGCCGTTACTCCTCCCATATATTCACTGTACCACTCATTAACTTGATAAAGTTGTAGTCAGCACAATTCTTTTATCATATGCGTTATTGTAGATAGGAATTGAAATTGTCCTTCCTCCATCAATCTTCAATATATCATCTTCTTTGTTTATAGAATCTTGATTAGCATATTTTACCACTTCTTCATTGTACGTGAACTTATTGGGCATTGTTTTTTCTCTGTCGGGCTGTTCTTGTGCGGATTGGGAAGCTATCGTATTTATTCTGTGTGGATACTGGTAGATATAGATCTTTAATAGTGTAGATGTAGCAGAAGTGCGAGATGGAAGGCTCTTCTAAATTTACCCTTGGCTTTTTCTTTTTCTTTTTCCTTTTCTGAATGTTTCAGTGGCATACTTCCCTTTTCCTCCCTTCCTGACGTAGACTTGGTCTGATATATATTACTTGTTCTTTTCCTGTTCCAGATATTTGATAAACATGATAACTTAACCTACATATTTTCGTGGCAGATTGATCGCATTGCTCGAGTTGCTTTTGAGACTGCCCGAAAGAGGCATGGAAAGCTTTGCTCCGTTGACAAGGCTAATGTATTGGAGGTAGGAAACTTTTTTGAGCTCTTTGCAAGGATAGTTTGATATTACTGCACAAATGCTGGCATTTCTATGCTTGAAATTAAGGGACTTGGAAGTCTTGAAGATTATCTATCGATTCAATCATTCAGGAAGGATAGTTTTATATTCTTGCACGAATGCTGGCATTTCTATACTTGAAATTAAGGGACTTGGAAGTCTTGAAGATTATTTATCAATTCAATCATTCAGGAAGATCACTTGATGTTGTCCATTCGTGAAGTTTCATGCTTTTGACTTAGTAACCTATCTGCGAGGTGCAGTCCTATACATAGATTATTGTTGCTTCAATGTCAATTTCTGTGTAAGTTGTGGAACTCTAGACACAAGTGAATTTGAGAATTTCATATGACCTCGAAACAGGAAGCACGATTTGTCTCTGTAAAAGTCAAGCTCTCTCTCTCTTCTTCTTCCTTTTTTTTGGGACAGATCTTTTCTTCCTTTTTGATAGGCCAGATGACTGTCACAAGCATACTGAATAATGCCCCATCAGCTCCCTTTGTTAGGTTATTTACTAGTTTTTTTTGCATATAACTGAAAGAGTAGTTTGAACCCATGCTTTCATTTGAGTGGTTAGGCATCAATGCTTTGGCGGAGAAGAGTCACAGCAATTGCCCTCGAATACCCTGATGTTGAATTAACCCACATGTATGTAGACAATGCTGCAATGCAGCTCGTTCGTAATCCAAAGCAGGTATGCTCTTCATGAACATCATTTCTTCTCTTTATTAGAAGAAACGAGTTAGCAATTGTGAGACCAGTAATCATAATAATAACTCATGAATTATGCAGTTTGATACAATTGTAACAAACAATATATTTGGTGATATATTGTCTGATGAGGCTTCAATGATTACCGGAAGTATTGGGATGCTTCCGTCAGCAAGTCTTGGCGAGAAGGTAAGAAGCTTGTTAATTGTTTTCAGTTACCACTTTTCGTTAAAAATTATACATTTGGACTGACTTTTTAAGCTCAACACTTTATTTTGTTTACACAGGGGCCTGGACTTTTTGAACCTATTCATGGGTCTGCTCCCGATATTGCTGGACAGGTTAAGTTTGAAAATACGAAAATGTTTTTCAATGCAAAACAGATTAGAATGTGCTTATTTAGTTCTCTAATATGTTGTGCAGGATAAGGCAAACCCGTTGGCGGCTGTGTTAAGTGCTGCTATGCTTTTGAAGTATGGATTAGGGGAAAAAAATGCAGCAGAGCGAATAGAAGCTGCTGTCCTCGATACTCTTATAGAGGCTTCCGGACTGGTGACATATATTCTGACGGCAATGTAAGTGCATTTCTTTCATTTCTGCAGTATGCAAGTTCTCTCTCCTGGTGACTCACTTGAAGATTCATTGACTTCATTCTTGATTGATTTGATACCTGGTGAATAATTTCAAGTTGTCAACTAAATCCATGGCACGCACAATTGTGTGCCCTACAAACTTTTTTCTAGAGAAAAGAACACCGACAGAAACGTGGAGAATGGATTCAATAAGATCTCTCTCATGTGTTCCAATAACCATGGGCCTTATTTTCTTGCTTGAGTGGAAAGAGTTGGTTCGGCTACATACTTGGTGACTAGCTATGCATTGAATTAGCTTACAGAAGTTCTCGACCTTTTTTCAACTGTCTGGTTGAAGTGATTATAGCTTGCCCGAGTTCTGCACATAACTCGGGCAACCGCACATAACTCGGGCAACGGCTATTAAATTTGATGGATGTGCCTTTCCTGTATGTTGGACGTTTTCCTTTCAGAATAGTTGATATGCAAGCATTATCAACTGTAGCAACTTGATTACTTGACTAGTCTTGTCTAACGCTTCCATATGCAGACATTGGTAGGATGCAAACAGATAGGCGAAGAGGTACTAAAGTCGGTGGAATCTGAAGTTCTGGCGACAATATAAGTATGGGGGTGTCCTAATTACAAAGATTGCGAAGATTGTAACAAGAGAACTGAGTTGCGGCTCTAAAAGACCAGCTAGACATCAGCCAGAGATCTACTCGGTTATGGCATTGGCTATTTCATCATTTTCAGATTGAGCGCCTATATCAGAACAGTTTTAGCATTTCGTGGTGATGTTGGTATCATTCAGAGTATTCATCCATTTACAGGCTCTGTCGATTTGTGTTGCAGAAACTATATAGACTAATTTGAAATGACAGAAAATGTGAGATTCTCGTTCCTTCTGTTTATTGCCGAATCTCCACTGGGCAGAGCATGAGGACACAAGTTCACTATTAGATATGAGTAACGCTAGGAATAGTAATGGTATACTAAGACAATCTACCAAATTTGATTGGCTATAAGATTTGATGGGCTTGTATGGGCTGTTATGCAAATTCCACCACCTCATGCCATGCATCCACTTCTCCAAAGTACCATCACATACTCGACCAAAAAAAAAAGTACCATCACGTTCACATTAGTATACCAAATTCTTGGTTTGCCATTTCAATAAGCGTCGCATCACCCATAAAAAATTTGTAGCTGCGACCCCGAAGGACAGAATACTTTCTGAATCAACTGCCCATCCCAAAGCTCCAAGTCTCTTAACTCTTGTACCGATGAAGCAGCCAACGTCGACCCTGAGGGAAATCTGGACAACTCAATGCTTCTGCTCTTCAGCATCATATGAATTCCTTTACCTGAAGATATTCAATTAAAAGAAAAAATTGAAAAAAGAACGAGCCTCATCAAACTTTCAAGAAAAACTGCTTCACAGGAAATTGTTTGTTCTTCTAAATCTCAAGCCTCATCGTTGATCTTTGAGCTCTCTCCCCAGGCAGGCAGACATTCGGGAGGAGACCTGACTCTTGAACCTGCTTGCCTGGGTGTATCATGACCGGACCATCATCCAAGGCACAGAACTGGCAGATTTCAATTGGTGGATCAACCTGGTATCCACAGTGACTTGTTACAATTGTTCTTGAAGCACAGTAACTGCACTCATCTGCAGGAAGTATGCAAAGAAGTAGCAAAGAA
>JAGVVM010004308.1:0-13939 GCA_019149425.1 Psidium friedrichsthalianum
GGCAGCATAACTAGAACTCTTTTGAGTGAAAGAGATCTGCTAGGAAGTTATCATCAAACGAGATTTGGATCTGAAGTTAATCTATGAGTTTGGGTTAGATTGTAGCTGGTGTGTGGCCAGGCAAATATGAGGGTTGGCCACCTTGCTGTCAACTTCATGCTCTTGTACAGTTCAGTGGTTGGAATAGGTGTTAGTGTGACACAGTGTACTTTCTATTGATTGATTATGGGGAGCTCTTTGCTAATCAAGGGTTTCACTTCATGCTTATGGCAATCACTCTCTTTTCTGTATTATAATCTGATGGAAGCATCTTACTATGCCAGTTGTCATGGCTTCTAAGCAGTTGCAGATGTGGGTTATATTTCTCATTTTCCTGCATTTTGCTTGACTCTCTTAGTGAACAAATGCCGTGTACTTGCTTGTGGTGAAGAAGATGTGTAGTCTCGTTGGGTGCTGTTGGACTTTTTATGTGCTACTTGAGAAATGTTCTCTTGGGTTCCATGTCATCGTGGCATTGTCTCTCCTGTTATTTTTATTAAATGTTTCCAATGACACATTTTACTTTACTTGGGTGTATTGAGATTTGACGTCAGAGTGCATATGCAGGTGCATCTAATACATGAGTGGGCATGGGCTGGTACCCCAAATGAGGGTGCTGCTTGGCTTCGTCTACAGAGATTAGCTGATACTTGGCATCGTATTCTTCTAATTCCTGTAACAGGTGGAGTTATTGTTGGTATGATGCATGGTTTGCTTGAAATATTGGATCAAATAAAG
This sequence comes from Psidium friedrichsthalianum, assembly GCA_019149425.1. Taxonomy (NCBI): domain Eukaryota; kingdom Viridiplantae; phylum Streptophyta; class Magnoliopsida; order Myrtales; family Myrtaceae; genus Psidium; species Psidium friedrichsthalianum. Next base: position 778 of record JAGVVM010004308.1, read on the forward strand.
CAGTCCATGTCTTCTCAAAGGCAGGGTTTTGATTTGCTTGCTGGAGTTTTTTCCGTCAGTAAAAGCCATCCAGGCTGCCGTGACTTTGGGTACTGGTTGTTCTTTGGGTCCTGAAGGCCCTAGTGTAGATATTGGAAAGTCATGTGCACATGGATTCTCAATAATGATGGAAAACAACAGAGAAAGGAAGATAGCTCTTCTTGCAGCTGGCGCAGCAGCTGGAATTTCTTCAGGTACTGAAGGCCTTTGAAAACCCAAATTGGACACATTCTACATGACTCGCTACATTATTTTAGCTGGTCATAGCTTCTCTGATCTGATTACCTGCTATTTGGGTAGGTGTATGAAAACATCTGTTGAGATGGAGGAATTTGTATTGTTTCATTCTTCACTTAGGAAGCTGAAGTGCTGACCCACCATATTTGCATTTTTAGAATTTGGCTATGGAGGTATATGGTATATATGTGGCAGAAATTATACAATTTAGTTCTTTGGGTGTAGGAATAATGTTCTATTCAGATGAAGTCGGTTTTTTATAGCCATTTTCTCTCAGGTAACAATGAGTGAATGTGATATTCATATTTACAATATGAGACAATGGCGTTAGGCAAATTATTTGATGAAAGAAAATTCTCTAGATCAGGCGGTGGTCGCATGCCTTGGTCTTTCTGTTTGAGCTGGGAATACGGGAGTGGAGTTAATGCTGATATGTTGAATCTTTTTCATGTCAAAGCTCTGAAGGATCCCTATGGATATTTTCTTTTAGCTTTAGGGAGGTATGCTGGTCACTGACTGTAATTATAAGCTATACAGTCTCATGCTCCCTGCAGTGATTTATCATCTAGATTTTTTGCGAAATGCAATTCTCTACCTTGCATTATTGTTCATTTATGAAAAAGTTGTGTAACATCTTCCTGTTAGACCAACTTGTGTTTAGAAAAGCGAGAACCAGTTCCTTTTTTTCCCCTTTGAATTCCATCCATCCAAGTGATGCAGGCGATACATTTCATGGATATTTGCTCTGATGATTTTTTGTGTTATATTTAGTGAATTATTCGTGGTCTTTTTGCAGGTTTTAATGCTCCACTTGCTGGATCTTTCTTTGCATTGAAACTGTTTTAAGCCTCTTCGTGCAGAAAACTCTCCTCCCTTTACAACAGCAATGATAATATTGGCTTCAGTTATCTCCTCTACTGTATCAAATGTTTTACTTGGGACAGAATCAGCTTTTACCGTGCCAGCATATGATCTGAAATCTGCTGCAGGTAATTTGTCCTTCGTTCTTCTGTCACTATCAGCAGATCTAATGCACTTGACTTCTTGTTGGGTTTGCAGTTAAAGATGTGAAAAGTCCTTATGCTTGGTGGAGACTTGTTTATGAATTATGCATGATGTTATCTTTAGTCTTGGAATCCTCTTCTCCTTCGAGCATGCCCTCTGCTTTCACACTTGCAGTATTCCCTTTATGGATGGGACAATATCAGTTTTTCAAGTTGCTTTATTTTGGTTCTTTGGCCACCAGACTGGATGGGGTTAATTTGCATTTCATGTTTGGCATATTTTGGAAAAAATAAAGGCATGAGGAACAATGTTTTAGCTGATTGGCAGCGGCTTGACAAATAGACCCCATATCCTTTAAGTCAAAGTTATTCAGAAAATTATAGTCCTTGCAATCTCTTTTCCTTGCTTTCAAGGGGATTTGCTTGTAGACCTTTGGTAGGTTGTGCATGAGTACGTTAATGCCAATACCACCTACTGCTCCTTGAATAGTTCCGGTCGAAGTTATTTCTCAGATATTCAGTCCACCGCTAATGGTTTTGATGTCACAGCAAAATAATCAATTTAAAACGAAGTAATGTCTAGCAGTGCATCAGTTTTCTTGCAAATTATTGACTTGCAACTCTTTATCCCTTGTTCCCTCAGTACATACTGAGTGATCTGCAGCTTTTGTTTGAAGCATACTTACATTTGCAAATAGTCGCATGGCCTTCATTTGCATGTTGGTGACTTGATAGTCTGTTTCTGTGTAAAGAGTAGTGATACATATCAGGCAATAATACATGTAATGAACCACCAAATTTGCTGTTGATTTACGAATTCTTGATCTACCTTTTTAAATGATATATTGCAGAGCTCCCTCTGTACTTGATACTGGGAATGCTATGTGGTGTAGTAAGTGTTGCCTTCACCCGCTTGGTTAGTTGGTTTGCCAATCATTCGAGTTTATAAGGGAAAAATTTGGCCTTCCTACTGTTGTTTGTCCCGCTTTGGGCGGTCTAGGTGCTGGCATCATAGCTCTTAAATATCCTGGAATTCTTTACTGGGTTTTTACTAATGTGGAAGAAATTTTACATACTGGGAAAAGTGCATCTGCACCTGGAATTTGGCTGCTGACACAACTAGTAGCGGCCAAAGTTATGGCTACAGCATTATGCAAGGGTTCTGGTCTGGTAGGCGGCCTGTATGCACCAAGTTTGATGATCGGTGCTGCTGTCGGTGCTGTATTTGGGGGCTCAGCTGCTGAAATTGTCAACTCCGCCATTCCAGGCAATGCTGCTGTTGCCCAGCCACAGGCATATGCACTGGTATGTTTTCTTACCACACTGGTATGTGTGTGTCTATATATATATTTATTAAAAAAAAAAAATCAAGCCCCTGCCCTCAGGTTTGAGAGAAGTCTTATTATTGTCTTCTCTAGTCAAAGTTGGTTCTCAAAGGCTTGAAAATATTGGCGCAGGTTGGCATGGCTGCTACACTAGCTTCTGTGTGTTCAGTGCCATTGACGTCAGTTCTACTTTTGTTCGAGCTGACAAAAGATTACAGGATATTGCTTCCACTCATGGTAATTGGTTTTTCTAATATTTTCGTTCATGAGGGTGGTCTGCTGCTAGATCCGTCATTGTACCATATTGCAGTGGAACATTGTCCAATTGTTTGTTTGTCGCATTATACATTTTTGTTTTCAGGACAGGTAGCAACCGGTTTTTTCCTCGCTGATGTTGCTTAATCGTGCATATATGCTGCCTTTTTGGATATGTCAGTGCAAAGATACTTGCTTGTGGAAGAGGATTCTATGTTAGAAAACCGATAGTTGTCTCCCTAACGAAATACATTTCCACCAGAACTAGTACCCTCCGTTTTTGACAGATTATAAAGGTCCATGCCATCATACTCTTGAGAGCTCCTCCAACGCCATGGCCATCCTTCAGATTAAACAGCTGTTTTGTTTCCCCATAGCCCTTCTGGAATCTGAGAATGACTTTCCCTCATGCAACCAATTTTTCTAGGGTTACTAGCTGTTGACCTTATTTTGATGTAAAATCCAAATGGCTCTAACCTTTTTCCTGCTAGTCCATCACACTGTCCAGACGTAATATGGCTGAAACAGTGGCCTGTCGGTTACTCCGGCCTTAACATCTTTGCTGTTCATCTTTATTGTCTTCAATTGCAAGTTTACTATTCACAGTACAGCCTTGGTATGTTTGTCGCACTTGTTACTGCTTCATATTGCACAGCATCAAGCCCAATCGTTTTATGGTGATTTGTGATTCATAGTGAAATCCAACTATACTTGAGTCTGGTTAATTGATTTTGTTTCTAACAATTTTAGGGAGCTGTTGGATTAGCAATATGGGTGCCCTCCGTGACAAACCAAGCCAAGGAGACTGAGGCATCTGATGCACGAACTCCACGAAGAGGCTACTCTTATCTTTCCCATGCTGAAGACAAAAATGATACTGAGAGGAGGCATACCGAGGGACATGGTCTAGAACTCCCTTCCATTGATGCTCAATGTGAAGTGGATAACGAAGATACTCTTTTGGCTGATCTGAAGGTTACTTGATGATTATTGTTATTAATTGAAGTTCAAATGTTCTCTTCGATTATTTTTCTGAGTTGCTACGTTTATCCTAATATTTTTTATTTGGCTTTCGATGTTGCACTTCAGGTATCTCAGGCAATGTCAAAGAAGTATGTGAAGGTTTCTCCTGCAACTACCTTGAAGGATGCCAGTAAATGCATGCTTGATAGCAAGCAAAATTGTGTGATTGTGGTTGACAATGAAAATCTGCTTGAAGGGATATTAACATATGGCGACATAAGACGTTATTTATCCAAAACACCTACTGATGCTTTGACCAGTGATGCTGCATTAGAGGATGTATGTTGTTACACAATGCTTCCCTTTCTTACTGTATATTTATTATTCTCCTCAAATGTCATGGTCATTCTGTAGTTGTTGATGAGACCATCTCTGCACCGGAATTCCTTCTTCTTCGTTTTTGCCAATTGAAGCCTGAACTTCCTAAACCTACTGCCCCCTCCCCCCATGCCCACCCAAGACCTTTGGGCTGACCTCCAAGGGTCCATAATTAATCCCTTGTCTGATTATTGGGATTGTAACTTTTACAGGCAAATACTTCTCTCGTTTCTTCCATATGTACAAGGAAGATAACTTATCGTGGCCAAGAGCGTGGACTTCTAACATGCTACCCAGACACTGATTTAGAAACGGCGAGAGAGTTGATGGAGGCCAAGGGGATCAAGCAATTGCCTGTGGTAAAGCGTGGTGGAGAACCACCGAAAGGACGAAAGAGAAGGATTGTAGCTATCCTTCACTATGATTCAGTAGAGACCATTCTCAGGTTTTTTTCCATTTTCACAACTTTAATGTTGGGAATTGTCTTCTACTGTTGATTGTTTGAGTAAGTACTAACAAGGTATTCCGTACCATTCCATGGGATAGTTCTTGTTGCTAGGCTCCTGAAACACAGATCTGTTGAAAAGGATGGCCTCTTTTAAAGTATAAGGGTAGCTTTAATGGAATTGGAAAAATCTGCAAGTTTCGTTAGCTTATCTTAAGACCACATAACATCTGAATGAATTGTATGCTGCAGATTTCTTAAGTTAGGAAGGTCCTGGTGAAATAATTGGTTGTCTCTTGGCAGATGGTTCACACTACTGTGCTTAAGAAGGTTGGTTTATTTGCCATTGAGACTGTCACGGTGTGTGAATGAAGTGATCACTGGCAACCTGGCATGTCTGTGACCTTCCTTCGAATTGTTACTAATCTCTTAGGAGCCTTCAGTCTATTCATAATTACTGATGTGCTCCTAACAAAAATGATAGAAAAAGAAAGTAGCTGAAATCCTGGCCTGTCAACAGTAGTCACTTCGGGAACTTATCATGAGTCTTCTCTGCTTTCAGAATTGCTTTTTACTTTATTTTCCACTTTTGTCTCTTCATGCATGCTCATGCTTTCTTAATGTGGACGGTAATCTCTATGTAATGGAAAGTGTTTTGACTTTTGCTTCATAACTTCAAGGCTGACATTCCCATGTTGATGCAGAGATGAAATAAAGCACCGAAAAGATGTAAATCAACGCCGAAAAGAAGGCAATCTTGAAGACTCGATCTCAAACTCCCATTAAGGAGGCGACTCATTTGAAGAACCTTTTCCCTCTGCGGCCAAAACTGCCAGCAATTTTTAGTGGGTCTGCTGAAAGTTTGCCTTGTCCAGACTGTAATCTGGTCAGCAGAGTCGGTTGACGATAGAACCTCGTCGGCAGGGGCTTTCTGGTTCCAATGATTCTTTGATACATATAGCCGACAAAAGATGCATCTTCGTAATTCACCAGAATTTATCGTGTAATTTGTTTTCGTCAGTTTTATATACAGCTCATTCCTTCATGGATGAAAAATGTGGTGGGTCGGTAGTAGAAAAGGGTGTAGTCGCACGAAATAGATATGTATCCAATAGCGTAGGAAAATTAAGTTCCCTGCGTCCTACATAAGTTGTGTCGTTTCCTCTCAAACCTGATATTCTACAATGAATCATTGAAGCCGAGTGAAGTGCTGGATGATTTATCTTGCCTCATTTACATTTGTTAAGGTAAATGAACATGGCGAACTTCTGTCCGGTTAGACGCAGCTCAATGTTATCTCCTATCTCCTACGAAGCTTTTGATGAACTTGGATATATTAACTCAGCATGGTTTTGGTAACAAATTCTAAGACGGCGATGCTTCAAATCAGCAACTACCATATGTTACATGACTTTGAGCTGCGCGCATCATTGAACAAGGTAAAGCAGACTATACCGTCAAAACCAGAAGGAATTTCATCAATTCTCAGAACTTAGATAAACAAGCAAAAAAAAAAAACCAGGAATGTGTATTGCTATTGGAAAGCTATAATATATAGCTTTCCAATAGCAATACACATTCCTGGTTTTTTTTTTTTGCTTGTTTATCTAAGTTCTGAGAATTGATGAAATTCCTTCCTGGTTTTGACGGTATAGTCTGCTTTACCTTGTTCAATGATGCGCGCAGCTCAAAGTCATGTAACATATGGTAGTTGCTGATTTGAAGCATCGCCGTCTTAGAATTTGTTACCAAAACCATGCTGAGTTAATATATCCAAGTTCATCAAAAGCTTCGTAGGAGATAGGAGATAACATTGAGCTGCGTCTAACCGGACAGAAGTTCGCCATGTTTCATTTACCTTAACAAATGTAAATGAGGCAAGATAAATCATCCAGCACTTCACTCGGCTTCAATTGATTCATTGTAGAATATCAGGTTTGAGAGGGAAACGACACAACTTATGTAGGACGCAGGGAACTTAATTTTCCTACGCTATTGGATACATATCTATTTCGTGCGACTACACCCTTTTCTACTACCGACCCACCACATTTTTCATCCATGAAGGAATGAGCTGTATATAAAACTGACGAAAACAAATTACACGATAAATTCTGGTGAATTACGAAGATGCATCTTTTGTCGGCTATATGTATCAAAGAATCATTGGAACCAGAAAGCCCCTGCCGACGAGGTTCTATCGTCAACCGACTCTGCTGACCAGATTACAGTCTGGACAAGGCAAACTTTCAGCAGACCCACTAAAAATTGCTGGCAGTTTTGGCCGCAGAGGGAAAAGGTTCTTCAAATGAGTCGCCTCCTTAATGGGAGTTTGAGATCGAGTCTTCAAGATTGCCTTCTTTTCGGCGTTGATTTACATCTTTTCGGTGCTTTATTTCATCTCTGCATCAACATGGGAATGTCAGCCTTGAAGTTATGAAGCAAAAGTCAAAACACTTTCCATTACATAGAGATTACCGTCCACATTAAGAAAGCATGAGCATGCATGAAGAGACAAAAGTGGAAAATAAAGTAAAAAGCAATTCTGAAAGCAGAGAAGACTCATGATAAGTTCCCGAAGTGACTACTGTTGACAGGCCAGGATTTCAGCTACTTTCTTTTTTCTATCATTTTTGTTAGGAGCACATCAGTAATTATGAATAGACTGAAGGCTCCTAAGAGATTAGTAACAATTCGAAGGAAGGTCACAGACATGCCAGGTTGCCAGTGATCACTTCATTCACACACCGTGACAGTCTCAATGGCAAATAAACCAACCTTCTTAAGCACAGTAGTGTGAACCATCTGCCAAGAGACAACCAATTATTTCACCAGGACCTTCCTAACTTAAGAAATCTGCAGCATACAATTCATTCAGATGTTATGTGGTCTTAAGATAAGCTAACGAAACTTGCAGATTTTTCCAATTCCATTAAAGCTACCCTTATACTTTAAAAGAGGCCATCCTTTTCAACAGATCTGTGTTTCAGGAGCCTAGCAACAAGAACTATCCCATGGAATGGTACGGAATACCTTGTTAGTACTTACTCAAACAATCAACAGTAGAAGACAATTCCAACATTAAAGTTGTGAAAATGGAAAAAAACCTGAGAATGGTCTCTACTGAATCATAGTGAAGGATAGCTACAATCCTTCTCTTTCGTCCTTTCGGTGGTTCTCCACCACGCTTTACCACAGGCAATTGCTTGATCCCCTTGGCCTCCATCAACTCTCTCGCCGTTTCTAAATCAGTGTCTGGGTAGCATGTTAGAAGTCCACGCTCTTGGCCACGATAAGTTATCTTCCTTGTACATATGGAAGAAACGAGAGAAGTATTTGCCTGTAAAAGTTACAATCCCAATAATCAGACAAGGGATTTAATTATGGACCCTTGGAGGTCAGCCCAAAGGTCTTGGGTGGGCATGGGGGGAGGGGGCAGTAGGTTTAGGAAGTTCAGGCTTCAATTGGCAAAAACGAAGAAGAAGGAATTCCGGTGCAGAGATGGTCTCATCAACAACTACAGAATGACCATGACATTTGAGGAGAATAATAAATATACAGTAAGAAAGGGAAGCATTGTGTAACAACATACATCCTCTAATGCAGCATCACTGGTCAAAGCATCAGTAGGTGTTTTGGATAAATAACGTCTTATGTCGCCATATGTTAATATCCCTTCAGCAGATTTTCATTGTCAACCACAATCACACAATTTTGCTTGCTATCAAGCATGCATTTACTGGCATCCTTCAAGGTAGTTGCAGGAGAAACCTTCACATACTTCTTTGACATTGCCTGAGATACCTGAAGTGCAACATCGAAAGCCAAATAAAAAATATTAGGATAAACGTAGCAACTCAGAAAAATAATCGAAGAGAACATTTGAACTTCAATTAATAACAATAATCATCAAGTAACCTTCAGATCAGCCAAAAGAGTATCTTCGTTATCCACTTCACATTGAGCATCAATGGAAGGGAGTTCTAGACCATGTCCCTCGGTATGCCTCCTCTCAGTATCATTTTTGTCTTCAGCATGGGAAAGATAAGAGTAGCCTCTTCGTGGAGTTCGTGCATCAGATGCCTCAGTCTCCTTGGCTGGTTTGTCACGGAGGGCACCCATATTGCTAATCCAACAGCTCCCTAAAATTGTTAGAAACAAAATCAATTAACCAGACTCAAGTATAGTTGGATTTCACTATGAATCACAAATCACCATAAAACCGATTGGGCTTGATGCTGTGCAATATGAAGCAGTAACAAGTGCGACAAACATACCAAGGCTGTACTGTGAATAGTAAACTTGCAATTGAAGACAATAAAGATGAACAGCAAAAGATGTTAAGGCCGGAGTAACCGACAGGCCACTGTTTTCAGCCATATTACGTCTGGACAGTGTGATGACTAGCAGGAAAAAGGTTAGAGCCATTTGGATTTTACATCAAAATAAGGTCAACAGCTAGTAACCCTAGAAAAATTGGTTGCATGAGGGAAAGTCATTCTCAGATTCCAGAAGGGCTATGGGGAAACAAAACAGCTGTTTAATCTGAAGGATGGCCATGGCGTTGGAGGAGCTCTCAAGAGTATGATGGCATGGACCTTTATAATCTGTCAAAAACGGAGGGTACTAGTTCTGGTGGAAATGTATTTCGTTAGGGGAGACAACTATCGGTTTTCTAACATAGAATCCTCTTCCACAAGCAAGTATCTTTGCACTGACATATCCAAAAGGCAGCATATATGCACGATTAGCAACATCAGCGAGGAAAAACCGGTTGCTACCTGTCCTGAAAACAAAAATGTATAATGCGACAAACAAACAATTGGACAATGTTCCACTGCAATATGGTACAATGACGGATCTAGCAGCAGACCACCCTCATGAACGAAAATATTAGAAAAACCAATTACCATGAGTGGAAGCAATATCCTGTAATCTTTTGTCAGCTCGAACAAAAGTAGAACTGACGTCAATGGCACTGAACACACAGAAGCTAGTGTAGCAGCCATGCCAACCTGCGCCAATATTTTCAAGCCTTTGAGAACCAACTTTGACTAGAGAAGACAATAATAAGACTTCTCTCAAACCTGAGGGCAGGGCTTGATTTTTTTTTTTTAATAAATATATATATAGACACACACATACCAGTGTGGTAAGAAAACATACCAGTGCATATGCCTGTGGCTGGGCAACAGCAGCATTGCCTGGAATGGCGGAGTTGACAATTTCAGCAGCTGAGCCCCCAAATACAGCACCGACAGCAGCACCGATCATCAAACTTGGTGCATACAGGCCGCCTACCAGACCAGAACCCTTGCATAATGCTGTAGCCATAACTTTGGCCGCTACTAGTTGTGTCAGCAGCCAAATTCCAGGTGCAGATGCACTTTTCCCAGTATGTAAAATTTCTTCCACATTAGTAAAACCCAGTAAAGAATTCCAGGATATTTAAGAGCTATGATGCCAGCACCTAGACCGCCCAAAGCGGGACAAACAACAGTAGGAAGGCCAAATTTTTCCCTTATAAACTCGAATGATTTGGCAAACCAACTAACCAAGCGGGTGAAGGCAACACTTACTACACCACATAGCATTCCCAGTATCAAGTACAGAGGGAGCTCTGCAATATATCATTTAAAAAGGTAGATCAAGAATTCGTAAATCAACAGCAAATTTGGTGGTTCATTACATGTATTATTGCCTGATATGTATCACTACTCTTTACACAGAAACAGACTATCAAGTCACCAACATGCAAATGAAGGCCATGCGACTATTTGCAAATGTAAGTATGCTTCAAACAAAAGCTGCAGATCACTCAGTATGTACTGAGGGAACAAGGGATAAAGAGTTGCAAGTCAATAATTTGCAAGAACTGATGCACTGCTAGACATTACTTCGTTTTAAATTGATTATTTTTGCTGTGACATCAAACCATTAGCGGTGGACTGAATATCTGAGAAATAACTTCGACCGGAACTATTCAAGGAGCAGTAGGTGGTATTGGCATTAACGTACTCATGCACAACCTACCAAAGGTCTACAGCAAATCCCCTTGAAAGCAAGGAAAAGAGATTGCAAGGACTATAATTTTCTGAATAACTTTGACTTAAAGGATATGGGGTCTATTTGTCAAGCCCGCTGCCAATCAGCTAAAACATTGTTTCCTCATGCCTTTATTTTTTCCAAAATATGCCAACATGAAATGCAAATTAACCCCATCCAGTCTGGTGGCCAAAGAACCAAAATAAAGCAACTTGAAAAACTGATATTGTCCCCATCCATAAAGGGAATACTGCAAGTGTGAAAGCAGAGGGCATGCTCGAAGGAGAAGAGGATTCCAAGACTAAAGATAACATCATGCATAATTCATAAACAAGTCTCCACCAAGCATAAGGACTTTTCACATCTTTAACTGCAAACCCAACAAGAAGTCAAGTGCATTAGATCTGCTGATAGTGACAGAAGAACGAAGGACAAATTACCTGCAGCAGATTTCAGATCATATGCTGGCACGGTAAAAGCTGATTCTGTCCCAAGTAAAACATTTGATACAGTAGAGGAGATAACTGAAGCCAATATTATCATTGCTGTTGTAAAGGGAGGAGAGTTTTCTGCACGAAGAGGCCTTAAAACAGTTTCAATTGCAAAGAAAGATCCAGCAAGTGGAGCATTAAAACCTGCAAAAAGACCACGAATAATTCACTAAATATAACACAAAAATCATCAGAGCAAATATCCATGAAATGTATCGCCTGCATCACTTGGATGGATGGAATTCAAAGGGGAAAAAAAGGAACTGGTTCTCGCTTTTCTAAACACAAGTTGGTCTAACAGGAAGATGTTACACAACTTTTTCATAAATGAACAATAATGCAAGGTAGAGAATTGCATTTCGCAAAAAATCTAGATGATAAATCACTGCAGGGAGCATGAGACTGTATAGCTTATAATTACAGTCAGTGACCAGCATACCTCCCTAAAGCTAAAAGAAAATATCCATAGGGATCCTTCAGAGCTTTGACATGAAAAAGATTCAACATATCAGCATTAACTCCACTCCCGTATTCCCAGCTCAAACAGAAAGACCAAGGCATGCGACCACCGCCTGATCTAGAGAATTTTCTTTCATCAAATAATTTGCCTAACGCCATTGTCTCATATTGTAAATATGAATATCACATTCACTCATTGTTACCTGAGAGAAAATGGCTATAAAAAACCGACTTCATCTGAATAGAACATTATTCCTACACCCAAAGAACTAATTGTATAATTTCTGCCACATATATACCATATACCTCCATAGCCAAATTCTAAAAATGCAAATATGGTGGGTCAGCACTTCAGCTTCCTAAGTGAAGAATGAAACAATACAAATTCCTCCATCTCAACAGATGTTTTCATACACCTACCCAAATAGCAGGTAATCAGATCAGAGAAGCTATGACCAGCTAAAATAATGTAGCGAGTCATGTAGAATGTGTCCAATTTGGGTTTTCAAAGGCCTTCAGTACCTGAAGAAATTCCAGCTGCTGCGCCAGCTGCAAGAAGAGCTATCTTCCTTTCTCTGTTGTTTTCCATCATTATTGAGAATCCATGTGCACATGACTTTCCAATATCTACACTAGGGCCTTCAGGACCAAAGAACAACCAGTACCCAAAGTCACGGCAGCCTGGATGGCTTTTACTGACGGAAAAACTCCAGCAAGCAAATCAAAACCCTGCCTTTGAGAAGACATGGACTGCTTTATTTGATCCAATATTTCAAGCAAACCATGCATCATACCAACAATAACTCCACCTGTTACAGGAATTAGAAGAATACGATGCCAAGTATCAGCTAATCTCTGTAGACGAAGCCAAGCAGCACCCTCATTTGGGGTACCAGCCCATGCCCACTCATGTATTAGATGCACCTGCATATGCACTCTGACGTCAAATCTCAATACACCCAAGTAAAGTAAAATGTGTCATTGGAAACATTTAATAAAAATAACAGGAGAGACAATGCCACGATGACATGGAACCCAAGAGAACATTTCTCAAGTAGCACATAAAAAGTCCAACAGCACCCAACGAGACTACACATCTTCTTCACCACAAGCAAGTACACGGCATTTGTTCACTAAGAGAGTCAAGCAAAATGCAGGAAAATGAGAAATATAACCCACATCTGCAACTGCTTAGAAGCCATGACAACTGGCATAGTAAGATGCTTCCATCAGATTATAATACAGAAAAGAGAGTGATTGCCATAAGCATGAAGTGAAACCCTTGATTAGCAAAGAGCTCCCCATAATCAATCAATAGAAAGTACACTGTGTCACACTAACACCTATTCCAACCACTGAACTGTACAAGAGCATGAAGTTGACAGCAAGGTGGCCAACCCTCATATTTGCCTGGCCACACACCAGCTACAATCTAACCCAAACTCATAGATTAACTTCAGATCCAAATCTCGTTTGATGATAACTTCCTAGCAGATCTCTTTCACTCAAAAGAGTTCTAGG
>JAGVVM010004309.1:0-28829 GCA_019149425.1 Psidium friedrichsthalianum
TTGGTACGATGAGGGTGGGGTATGGCTTTTTAGCCAAAGCTAAGAACATCTATCAGACTGCTGTTGAAACCTAAATTTTGGCTAGCCTTTTTAGTCATTAATTTTGCATGAAAAATTAGGAAACTAACCTTAGTTCCTAGCAAAAATACTTAAATCATTTTTCATATAGGATAGTTTTATTTTATGAATTAATGCACTACATTTCGCATTGAACTGGTGGCAGAAGTGGACCTGAAACTGACACGTGAACCGTCAACAGCCATTGGGAATTTCGGCAAAAGCTAGTGATCCGAAAAAAACGAGGTCTGGGATGGGAGATTTGGGAAGTAATTATCGCGTGAGGCATGCATTTGGGCAATATATCCTGACATCTAAACGTGCATGCATCCTCGAGCATCCATGGGCACACTTGCATAAAAGGAAAAAAAAAAAATCCTTTCATATAAACGTGCATGCAGTGAAGAATGAGGAAAATAAAAAAATATATGCATCTACAATAGGAAAGCTGGTCCCATCCTTATTTGAAGAAACCCTAGCCATTGGGCTATAAAAGAAGATCTATTATAGACTAAGGGGAGGGGGCCACGCATATTAATCCACACAGCCATCAAATTCACGTTCAGAACGCGAAGGAGAAAAAGAGAGAGAGAGAGAAAACGTGGCGATAGAGTGGAGGTCTTGTCCATAGAGTGGAAAGAGAGAGGTTGGGGGCTGCTTCTTCATGGATGACCCCACGGCCATCGAGGAGAGACAACGTGAAAGAGAAGTCCACACAAAAGGAGAAAAGAAAGATTCCCAAGGAGAGAAGACAAAGGACATCCCAAGCACAAATTCGGTAGAGCTTCACTAAGGGATCTAATCATGGTACATCCCGTGAAGGGTCAGTCCAAACCTGTGGGCCAACGGACCCTATGCCAATCATGCAGATACTTGCATGTCTAATCTTTTTTGTAAAATATTTTTAGGTTAGATTGCATTTTAAAATAGAAATTACATACCTAAATAGAATTTCATGTCTAAAATAATCTATCTTTAATATATTAATCTTTAGGTCGTTTAAACTCTAAAATATGGAGGATAAACATTTTTTTGACATAGTTCTATTTTAGGAAATAAATTCATCCGAAAAATTTGAAAAAAAATCATTCTCGCTATGTCATTCATACTTCCCATGTCATTTATTCCACATCATTTATGCCACGTCTATTGGTTTTCGAGTAGTCCCAAGCGCTCGTTACACACATGAAAACATGTCATACATGCAGCGGAAGAAAATAAATTCAAACGGCGTCACAGATTCTCTTAGAAATTCTCGGTATACCTTAATAAAAAATTGCACTTTTCAAAGCAAGTTTAGAAATGTACCTTGAATGACAAAGGTTAAATCCGGCTCTGCTTCTTTGTCCTCGAGCCTAAGAGGTGTCAGGCCTGTAGTTTAGACCCACCCTGACACTTGTGCCACTTGGAAGACGGAGATTCGGAGAAACGGCCCTCGGATTATGCTAGTAATCCTTGCGGCGTCTCGATCCGAGCCCTTCGTTTTTCAACCAATGGAAACATAATCTTTATGTATCCAAATTAGTTGATTCTCGAGCTCGCTTTCTCCAACGTCTGGCACGTGTATGTGTGATTCTCTTGGGTTTCTAACCTCTGAACCTTAGGCCCCTTACCCTTATTTAAATAGGGTGATTGAGAGGGAGAGAACGAGGGGGGAGGGGCGGTTTATACTGCCCCCCCCCCCCCCAAACAGCCTCACGTGGCAACCAATAAGAGGCTGCCACATGGGCTGCCAGCTAGCCCACGTGGCCAGCTGGCTATTGGCCAAAGGCGGCGAGTTGTCGCCTTTGACCAGCCACGTGGCACCGCCCCATGGGGCGGTGGTTAAAGGTGACAATTTTGCCGCCTTTGACTAGCCCCATCGACTGATCGTGGCCGCCCAATTGGGTAGCCCAAACGCCGTCGTTTTGGGCGGTGATCCTCATCCACAGGCTCTAGACATACTAGGCTTGATGCCCCTCAAGTTTCGTGATCAAATCATCTGATTTAACGTGCCAAACATCTCTGTCAAACGGATAGAAAATCCCATCTTACTTTTGACTTTTCAAGGATAACCTTTCTTATCATTTCTCTTTGGATAACAAACCTTATCCAATGTTGATGCAGGCATGATGTAACCATTACATCATCCATGACATCGTCATAATGTCATGCCTGTGTCATCAATTTTGTCCTTTAGTGAGCTTTAGAAAAAGAAAATGAATCTAATCCGTTTTAACTCCTTTTGACTATCCAAATAGTTCTATCACATTCTCGTGATCCCGTCTTCGTTATAGATATCGCCAAATGTCTTTTAAGGTGTGTGACATCCCTAGGTTCACCCATGAACTGACAGTGAGATTTCTCAAGGAATTGATAGTCCCAAATCAATCCTTAGATCCCACAAACCGTGAGTGATGTCTAGTAATATATTACGGTTACCCAATCAGAATGAAGTAACGGACAAAGTGAACCTGTTGGCCTTGGTTCGGCGTTATTCAGTCCTTCTGTCTTACCATGTCCCAATCGAATGAGGGTCATGGATATTTGAGTCAAACCCACAGATTCGATTATATGCACAAATCTATCTGACGTGCATTCGGCGAGACTCTTCTTGACTTCTGTCTTGGCCAAGGACTTTCTAATGCACCGTCACAAATAGATAGCATAGGACATCAACCTCATCTAATAAGGAGACAGATCCCAACTGTTGTCCATGCCTGTGATTTCGTATATGAAAGATTGTGACTATTATGCACAGAGGTGGATCAGTGATCGGCCAATATCGTACCTGTGAATCATAGCCATTCAATATATAAGCCAGCATCATGGCTCAGGTCTGAGGACCATTAACACACCAAAACCAAGAGCGATTGAGACATTGACCAAGCATGAAGCCTCCATGTTAGTCAATCACTCTTCCGTCATGTTCAGTGGATTCAATTGAACTCGTTTCGATATGAACACTTGTGTTCTAGCTTAGACATCTAACGTTCGATGACTTGTGACTCATCATCCCTATTGGGTATTAAATGCTCAATAGCGAGGCTAGGAACACACTAGTCTTAATCGACTCGTGGATGCCCAATCCATGATCCTTCGACTAGGAACCAATTTGAAGATCAGAGACCAATTGATGACTCGTCACACATACTCTTGATACCTCAAGAATGGGTATCAGTTCCAACTGATCTAATGGACTTTATTCATCTAAAATAACGGGACAAGATAAATAAATAAATAAGTGTCTTGCCATTAATATAATATCGATAGTACAATATCTATACCATACATGTGACCATCACATGGTTGCTTTACGGCATACTCCTAACAACGTCATCTATGTCATGTCATTTTTCCATGTCATTTATGCCATATCATACTCACCACGTCATCTATGCCATGTCATACTTGCCTTGTCATTCATGCCATGTCATTATCCCTATCGTTTTATTTCAGTTTGCATATTAGCTTGCATTTCATATGGAATCACATGTTTAGGTTAGACTTGCATTTAATTCATGTCATTGCATCCTAGAATAATTTCATGCATTGCATATAGTATAGTCATTCATGCATTCATAAAAAAAGAATTTTTTAAAAAATAATATTTTGTGTGGCACATGCTCCCTTGATTATCATGATTTCTGGATATTCAATTAATTGATTGTGCCATTAATGTTGCATTCTCAAATAATTTTTCATGAAATAAAATGGTACAAAATAGCGTTAGAATAATCTAGAGTAATCAAGTCCCCGAACTCTTAATCTCTAGTTCGTAGAATTAGTTTAGTTCTCCCGCTAATTTACTTAGGCTTTTAACCAACTTACCAAGAGCGATTTGTAATGACTCATATTGAAAATCTTTGCCTGTGAAATATTAAACCATAAATTGTAATTTCACATGGATGTGGGAGAGTTCGAGTTAGGTTAGTTAAATAATTAACATGATAATCTATTAACTTGAGAAATTCATTTTTAGGTCGCGAAAGCTTGGCGACTCTGTTAGGGACTAAACTTGATTTTTTTTTCAAAAAAATTGATTAATTAATCAATTTAATTTTTGGAAAAATTTAAAGGAACCTTAGTGGACTTAGGCCAATAATTTCATGAAAAAAATTACATTTTTGTTTGGTAGCGTGGATTCCAGGTAACTCCCTAACCATGTGTTAAATAGTTTTGTAGATGGGAGTTATAAGGGGTGGAGTGTTTGGCTAATCCTTTGTTTTGTAGATTGGTGTTTGAAGTTATTTACTTAATTATGCACATTTTGAAGTGGTGTTTGCATTTAATTGTTATGCATGATTAATTGCTTTAGCATTACATGACGCACGTCCCATGGTCGAAATTAGTCCATTAGTTTTAAGATGGTATTGAGATTGATTCTAGTGTTCATCGTGAGATCATGGTTGGAAGTTAGTGCAAACTCAATGCCGAGTCTTTTTTTTTTTTTTCCTGAAAATGAGTTTCAAAAGTTAGAACTCGTGCTCGATAGGGTTATCGAAGCGGGGGTCATAATTTTTAACTCGAGAAGCCGAAGTGGAAGGGTCCTGCTAATCCTAGTTATGTTGTGGGGTCAAGACTAATCTTGATTATGTGAGAGAGATTCTTGCCTTATCGTAAGTCTTTTACTTTAATTTATGAGCCTTTAGGATAGTTAGAATAAGGTTAACTCATGAATCATGTGCATGTCCATGTGATTATTTAGTTTCTTATCCTACGGTAAAGTATGCTCCTAGACTCTATCTTATCTTATATTTTTTTTTTTTGGGTCGGTCCATGATAAATAAGATTGTTCGAAATTTTTGTAATAAATGATGATGATTGGATTGACCTTTTAGTCCTCTTTAATTTTTACCGAATTATGTGATTCAAATTCATCCACAAAGTCCTCATGAAAAACGTTAAAAAAATCCTAATTCATCACCTCAAAAAGTTTCAGATCAATCTAGTTCATTTTCTATTTATTACATTATTTAAGGTGAAATAAAAATGGTTTGAATTCTAGAATTTTTCCAACTTCACTTTTATTTCGTCATTTACCACTAACAAATGGGATCTTTTGAGAAAAATAAAAAACATGAAAGTTGTAAAACGAGCTTTGAATTAGTTGGCTGAAATTTTTGGATCTTGATTCGAAATTTTGATGGCTCATTTACTCCTTGTACAAAAACTAGACAAATCAATTTTCTGGGAAGAATTTTTTGAGAAACTCATTAAAATGTACTAATGTGGGCATTTTTTTATGCAAGAACTTGAAACATGAAAGTTGTCCATCATCATCTGTATTACGTGATCATAAATTTTCGTGCCATTTCAATCATTCTATGAATTAATGTGAATTTCTCACCAAAAACGGATGAAACTGGAATTGTCCATGGGTCAGCCTTTTAGTGACAATTGTTTCTTTTTTGAATCTGGATAGATGTATGGATCGGCCCGTTATTCTCATTCATTATGCTCATCTTGGCTGTTGCTTTTCGCAAGTAGCCCATCACGAATCCCCAATGAGAGCCTTACCTTACCAAATCAAGGATAAGGAAGATGATTGATACGGCTGAAATTGTAGTCATTATGAAACGGAGGATTGAGGAACTTCAAGAAAAATGCACACCTGGGATGCCGTGGTGGTTGAAAAGATTCCTATCATGGAACGTGCTATTCATTTTCTTAAGCATCAACCTGAGACAATTCAAACTCTCCTGATGCACAATATCAATCGTTGTTTCATGCCTCATCAGGGTCAAATAACTCAGGATCAACCACCTGTCTAAAGAGGAAAGCAATTCACTCCACTCCCATTGCCAGTGCCTGAGATTTGGGCCATTTTGTTGAAGTGTAGGTTGCTCCAAAGGGAACGTAGATTCCTAATCCCAAAGATCTGGTCAATTACGATCCCCACAAGAATTGTGACTTCCACTTCGGGAAGTTACATACTCTTTGAAGGATTATTATTAGTTGAGATGTTGCATTCAAGATTTCATCGATACCGGCTACCTCATTCCTCTTCTCAAGAATTTGACATAACTGAAGACTTTGGTTAACATGACCAATTTCCACTTGATGAACCTCTAGTGCTGAAAGGAAGAGGATTTACTTTACTCCCCATGGCAATGCCTATCATGTGGCCAATACTCTTGAAGAAGGGGTTGTTTCAACGAGAACAAGCTTTCCCTTGGATCGAGAACACCCGCGATTTCAACTTAGGCAAGTTTTGAGATTTCCATTGCGATTGAGAAGGCCACTCTCTAGAGGAATGCATCACGTTACGATTTTAGATCTAAGATATGATCGACATTGGCAATCTCACGATGCATGCATGGAAGTATTGTGGTGGAGATCAAGATATGTTGGTAGTCCTAAGCATGCAATTGGAATATCCTCGTATGTTTAAGGATGGAATATTCCTGCGACGTCATCCCTTCCAACATGGTGTTACTTGGGACACATAAGACGATTAGCCTGACTAGAAGTCAGGAGAATTTATCGTTGAGGAAGTGGGCATTGACCCAAATTAGTAACCCCTTTAGTTTTATGTAGATGTGTCAAATGGGTGGGTCGGGTTAGGTTTGGTTGAGTCGAATATGGTCCGACCCATATTGACCCGTCTAACCCGTTTTGACCCATATTCAATGACCCATACTCGACTCAACCCGTAACCAACCCATACCCAACCGATCCATTTTGACCTATATTGCCAAATCACACTAATATTTTAAGAAAATTATATACTCATTTAACCTATTTAAGCTTTTTCACATGTATATGTTTATCAGATAAAATTTTTACATTAAATAAAAAAAATTAAATAAAAATTTTTACCGAGCGGCGGCGGGTAGATGGCGAGCGGTGGCAGACGGCAGGCGGCGGCAAACGGCGACCATGACGGCAAACGACGGCTGCAAATGGCAGATGGCGACCGTGAAGGCGGTGGCGAACGGCGACCACAACGGCGGCGGCGGACGTGACTGGCGGATGGCAACTATGACGGCGGCGGCGACCGGCGAATGATGCCATGGGTCCATTTGTAAAAATAGGAAATCAAAAAATAATAAAAAAAGTTTAGACTTTGAGGCCCTTAGTCCATTTGTAATTTATGGGAGTTATGGGTTGAAAATGGTTCAAAAATGGGTTTCATGCATGGCCCAATTTTGATCCATTTAATTTCACTTCAACCTTTTTAACCCATTTTTAGTGAGTCCTTCAAAATTTAATGACCCATATAAGACCCATTTTATACAAAATATGGGTCAAATATGGGTCTTTGACCCATATTGACGGCTCTAGTTTTATGTAATTCCTTGCATGGGATCTTTCCTGCTTTTTAGGAGTCTAGGTTGCATTTCCAACTTTTAGGATTCATTTTTGGAGTCAGGCTCCTCACCATTGAGGAAAACTTTTTGCACTTTCTTTTCAATAAGATGTAATCCAATTGATTCATTACCAATAAATTATTATTTTATTTTAAAATCTTGTTGGAAAATTGAACCAATCCAATGAAATAATCCAATTGAAAACCAATCATTATGGTAACTGAGGGTTAGGCTTCTCAAGAATTCTCGTCCCGAGGTTTTGGAAAAAAAAATTGTTTTTCAAGGAAAATCTTCAAAAAAAAAAAAGGAACAAGAAAAAAGTGAAGTTTGTCTCTTCTTGCAGACCACACCAAAAAAAGCAACTAGAGTTTTGGCTGATTTAGTATAAATTTTGGTTTTTTCTTCTTTTAAATTTTGTCTTGATCTAACAATGTCTTTGGGTTATGTGACTTCGCGTAGCCAGGTCTAAGCCTTTGGATTTATTCATTGTTCGTGATGGAATTTTCCCACTAGCCATCTCGGACGACACAATCTTCACCGTGGACAGTTTGGTTGCGTCAAGTGTCGACAACTTGAAATGAAAAGTCAAGCTCTCCATGTACAAAGAGGCCCACATTGTAAGCATTGCACGACAAGTTTCCTGCCGAACGTAGCTGCGAAGCCCAAAGAGTAGTTAGCCATCCATGTGTCGACGTTGCTGAAGTTAAAATATGATTGAGGGACTTGTTAGCCGCACTCACCATGTTGATATAGAGCGAAGCTTTTTGCCAATTTCCCCGCTAGATCGACTTTCTGCTATTATTCTTTCGGTGAAAATCCAACCATACCATGGCAAAATGAAATCCCTATTTCTTTTGGAAAAAACTAATGAAGTCAGCAAATTCTGTGTCCAGTTTGACTTCTTTCCAAGTTCCATTTCAAAGGACGAATCAAGTTTTCAATAGTGTCAGTTAGCCTGAATTCGCCAAAGCACCACGAGTTTGAAACTCATGGTCCACAAGCAATTGTTATTGGTCCTCCCCAGCGAACGATATATCTGATGCAACCAACCTAGACTAACAACTGAGTCACACCGTGTCATCCTTGTCATATCGATCCCTTGGGAGCCTCCCACTGCAGCTCATCTGACATATTTCCGAAGACTTTTCAATGGAATCACAATAGCCATAACAAAATGGCTATAGATCAAGAAGCAAAGAAGGGAGAAGCCCTTAACCAAAGGAGACAAAAAAGGAAGTAGATTTGATTCTTTAGTCAAAGTGAAATTGAAGTGGAGCATTGGGACAAATCAGTAAACTTTGGGTCCACCACTGCAATGCCCAACGTTTTCATCAAACGATGTTAGGGCTATCCCTAACCACCCCGTACATCAAGCCATTGGCCAGTCGAGGTTGATCCATACTTTGCCCTCGACTGAGCTTTGGATCATGTTGTATCAGCCGATGAAAAGTGGGGCAAAACTAAGGCTGCCCGATCACAAAAGGAAGTATCTTTTCTTAAGCCCAATCAATTTTGAAAATGACATTTTGTTTTCCTCCTCCCAGGGTCGATAGAAGAAATCATTGTTCACCAAGTCCCCAAAGCCAAATTCCCAACTGGGGTATTTTGAGGGCAATTTCGAATTCCACCATGATCCAATTTAATGGAAGATGGGGCAAACTGATGGCGAACCCCAACCTGAAAAAGGGAGTATCCTTCTCTATCTCGTGCCATTTTCAAAATGACACTTAGTTTTCTTTCTTGCAGGAGCATGTAACCATCATGATGGTTGTCTTCAGTGAAGCACCAGAGCATCTTGAGTCCTCACTCAACTTATTTTGTGCATGTTTCTTTTTGTCCAGGGGCAAAAGTCAAGAATGAGTCATTCCCCGATCTAATGATCAAGCTTCCAAAGCTTGTTAGATGCATTCGCATAAGTGGGAGCAATTAACAGTCCCTTATTCCTAAGAGTTTTCTTACAAATTTTAATATACTTACATAGTTCATTCTTTAAATAGGCGCATGAGTCTTCATAAAACTATGCAAGTCATTGTTACATTTTGCATGCAGGTGCTCACATATTGCAAAATTTTATAAATGGTTTTATCTGTATTGCCCATCTTCAATGTGGAAGAGTTTTAATTAGGCAATCCATTCCATTAAATGAAAATGATCATATTGAATGAGGAATGTTAGGACGACGAAAGGCAAGCCATTTTCATACACGTCCAGTATATTAATTTCTAATGTGAATTGAGTGAAAAAATTTAGTAGTGACAAGGTAAAGGGTTATCTTGCGAAAAGTATGATGACCAAAGTGATGCGAGGCATTCATTTCTTCTATCATACACACTACATGTTAACCTTCGTTTAACCCATTTGAGCGAAAATTCATTTCTTACCCTTGTCAAAAACAACCCCACACTAGGGCATTTACTAGAAAGTTTAAATGGTTAGAATTTTTTTATTTTCACTTGCATCAATCTTCGAGTATATTTATTGTATGCAAATCTATGTTAACTTGAGTGTCTTAGATATAATGAAGAGCATTTCTTTATTTATTCCTACATACTATACCCTTTCCTTACCCAATTTGAGCGGTGGATCCATTTCATAACCCAATTGGTGATCATCCCTATGGTAAATCGAAGGGATCATATCAAAGTATTGAGATGACTAAAGTTCAAAGCAACTAGGGTAATTTTGGATGGTACTAGTCTTGGACTCCTTTCGGCCAATAACTATTCGATCATGGTGGCCCTGGAAAACAGTGGAGATCCTCTAAAAGTACTCAAATGTTCTAAAAGAGTCCAACACCTAATTTTACGTGATAAAAATGAATCATCTTTTAACTATAAGAGAAGCCACTCTCTAGAATGGAGGCAAAACTTAGGACAGAGTTAGCACACTAAACATAGAATCTCATCGATAAGTACGTTGTCTAGGCTTTTGTTTACAGCATTGTTATGTTTAAGTGCATTATCAATTGGATTTATACAATTTGAAAGTGCGAGGCCCAAGATCCACTAGTATTTTGTATTTATCCCTAATAAATTGGGATTGGCATCAACAGAATCAAAAGTTTCTTCCCTTCCACGTTCTAGACCGAACAGAAAATCCATCAGTGATCGATCAGCCCTACAGGAATCACATGATCCATCACATTTCAAATTGGATAAGGCTTGAATGTTAAAATGAATTCAGAATATAGGAATACAAGATCAGAATCATCCCTACACAATTCAAAACCTAAGCTGGTTAGGATATGACGAGGAGATTTGCTAGGGTTCAAATAATAGAAAACCTAAGTAACATCAACTACAGAAGGACCGAGAGAAAGAGAGCTGCAGCGGAGGGGGTTTCTGGGCTAGAGAACATATACAAGCTGGGAAGGAATATCCTCTAAAATAGAAATGAATAATAATATGACTCCATTCTGAATGCATGTCATCAATTTGATAGGAAAATACCAGCATGAATCACTGGTCGACCTACACTCACTCTGTGTGATTTACATGATTAGAAACATCAAAACAATTATTGACTGACCCAACATGCATCCAACAGACACTAAAGAACAAGAAAACAGCAAATGAGTCCGGCTTCTCTGATCTTAAGAGTCAGAAAGAGTGTGTATAAAGCCCTATGGAATCATAAAAACCTGATAAGTAATTACCAGATCTTCAGGAGCTAAAAAATGCATGTGCATACCACTGAACGAAAAGCACCATTGCATCACTTCATCACAAGCTGCTAAAGTAAGCTCAGCATCAAAACTTTGACCAACTTTCAGATACTTATACCATTTCACAGCTTGATACAGAGAGAACTTTCTGGATTTCAATTTCTTCGACCATCCCAATAATTTTCCTCTTAGCTAGAGGATGAAAGATCTGCACTAAGAAGGGAGAAACTAACCTATGAAAATCCACAAATATAGCTGTTGTTGTTCCATGGTGAAAAACAGTGACTAGTGAACTTAAGAAGTGCCATAAGAATGTTGCACTACCAAACAAAGGAACTGGTAAATAAAACTCTACTCTCATCACGAGAAGGATAAACACTTAAAAGGCATTCTTTTCTTAAACCAGAAAAAAACTCCGTAGAACAGACATTACTAGAAAAGCCATCGCTCTTATTTCCATTTACGATGAACTCAATAAGCAGATAATTATGATATGCAACTCAAGATTGTTCGTGTGTTCTCAATTTAATTATGTATTCCACTTCTTATTCATCAAGATCAAAGCAGAACAATCAATAGAGATGCCCACATCGCCGGACTGAAGAAGTCAAAGTCACACATTTGAGTTAAGCAGTTCAAAGATCCGATTCCAACTAACTGAACAACTACAATAAAATCAGCTCTAAAGGGTACCCCAAAAGCAAAAAAGAACTACACTTTAGTTTAAGGTGCTCTAGGATCAATTCCAATTTGCCAAACATAAACAAGCTCATCCCAACCAGTATTCGCAAGAGGCCCTTTGACAAGTGCACCCACATCAAGGCCAAGCACAATCCTGTGCAACAGTTATACCTCCCCACAAGCAAATCCCCCACAATGGAATCCCACAAACACAGAGTTATATCGTACAAACAAGACACGACCAAACTTCAACTTGCACTTTAATCTGAATACCATTTACCAGCTAGATAAGGCAAAATTCTTTAAAACTCAAACTACCTGGAGCATTCCAATGGTAATATTCTTAGCTAGCAATTGAAGACCTGACCTCGTGAGACGGAAGCTAACTGATGAAAAGCCATTTACATGTAAAAGCAAGAGATTGATTAAAAAATGAAGCTTCAGAGTAAAGCAACTGCAACTATGACAATGTATTCTATATAACAAGGAAAATTAATAGACAAGGAACTCAAAAGAACAAAGAATGCCTAGAAGTATACTTCCATCCTGCAACACTACCAGAAATTTCGACACAAAAAAAAAAGATTAAGGAGGCAGTTCCATTAAAGTAATTGTTCTTTCATAATTAAACAAGTGACCCTCAACATCATCTCAGACTTAGAAACAAAATCAAAAAGAGAATCACCTCACTTGGGGAGCAGCATTAGGCATACATGGTGATCGCATCCTTGTAAGGCTCTAATTCTTTAGGAGACTTAAAGACAGAAGCCGGGGGTAGAGCCCAGCAAAGAGAACTGACGGATATGTAAACGAGATCATACACCCAAAAAACAAAGCTATAATTTGAAAAACACACGGTGCTATCAGTATCTTGCATTTAGATCACTTAACCTTTTGAAGATAACTATGGGCAATTTCTATATTAAAAAATTTATGCTAGATAGAACAATTCAGAAAAATTACTGTTGCTGGTCTCCCATTGTTATAAATGACAGTTTCGGAAATTCCTATATATCAGTTTTTCTATCAGTTACTGTCTTTGGCAGAGCAACTGAACAAAGCTATGACCAAACTCAATGAAAACATGAACACTTTATCAATAGTTGCACCCAATGAAAGTAAATCATCATCTGTAAAACTAACCATTTTGTCCATAAGAAGATCAGAGAGTACCAAGTAACCCAACTGGACAAACCATTTAATTGTATCCATGTCAGAGAGAGGCTGTCATATGACACTTTCAATCCATTTGAAATGTTTGTAAACACAATTCATAAGGAAACATTGTTTTGAGACAAGCGCAACAATTATTTAGTCAAAGAAGTGTCGCGACCCTAAAAAAACGAGTTTCCTCAGGCTAATGGATTATTAGGTTTATCAAATGGCTAACCCAATACGGACTCTCCCAAACCCTACCAAATTCGCAACTTTGGTTTTATATTGATGTTCAGATAGTTTGGAGTCGCCACTAACCATTTTTGGTAGGTTGATTAGAAACCTAAGTAAGATATCAGGAGAAATATCTTACTTCTACGAACCAGAGATTAAAGGATTCGGGGACTTGATTACACTAGTTAATTAAAACTAATGCCCTTTCGGTACCTTAAATTTCATGGAATGTCCTAAGTCGGCAACCCTAGCTTGGCTTACTTTTACGCTCAAGTGAGATGTTTTTTTTTTATTTTCATTTTTTAAATGAGATGTATGAATGATATGAATGCACTGACAATGAATCAACAATAAAGATGCAATGCAAGATAATAAGCAACATGCAGATAATTATGCATCCGATTAGACTAAACATGCAAAAGACATAGCAAATAAAATGCAACATGGACATGCAAATATATGATATGATAATATACGAGATATGCTTCAAGTATGAACATGCAAATGAGATGCGCAAAATATGTGACGTGCAAAGGTTCAATGACATGATAATAGCGCATCATAGCGTAATGGCAATCAAGTCGTGGCATGACGAACAATGACGTGCAAAGTATTAGCATGCATCATGACAAAGCATGAAATATGCAACAAGAGACACGACCATTTATGCAAGAAAAAAAATTATTAATGCATGCATATATGTATCATTCAAAAAATGGAAGAAATAATGGGTGATACTTGGAAATTATGTCACATGGGTACATGTAAGACTTGTAAATATGCTTATGCAAACATGGATATTCAAACATAAAATGTAAGAGATATGCAAGATATGGATATGTATGAGATGTGAAAAATATGGATGTGCATGAGATGATGGGCAGAATTTTTGGTATTTTTTTAGAACTTTAGAACTTTTTAGGATATGCATGGACAATTCCTTATCTTGATTTCCATTCCAAATTTCCAATGAAATAAGCTTTCTAAGAAGCTTATCTTTTTCTAAAATTTCAATTAGATAGGGTTTCTAAGAAACCATATCTTACTAAAATTTTCAAATTTCTTTTATGGAATTTCAAATGAGATAAGGTAATATCCAAAGCAAACATAATAATCAATGAATATTCAAAACATGATAACCACAATGCAATCCACGGATAATCCTCTTGAATTTTTTCAAAAAAATCCACTTCCTTAAACCCAAAAATTAATTTGGGAAGATAATGAATCGGATCTAAACGGTTATAGATCGAATTGGCTAACTTCCCCTTTTATTGTTCCGAAAAAATTGTATCCAAATAGCCATGGATAGAACATGTTCGGGTTTGGGTTTAGAATTTTGAATTCAGATAAATTATGCCAAGTTTGGCCATGAGAGTTAAGCATCCAAAAAATCAGATTTTTTTTGTTCATAAAAAAAACTTCAACTTTTATAGTCAAAAGGTTTGGATTTTTTCAATTTTAATTGCAAGTCGATGTACATCCATCAAGGTATATGAACATATATGCATATTGCCAATCAAACAAGCATGAATTGCAATCAAAGATTAGAGGAAATTACCTTGTTTTGCTCCAAAAATCTGCACAAGTTAGTGCTCATAAAACATGCGATAAACGGCCTTGATTCAGACAAAACAGCACATAAGTAGTGCAGAAACGGCATTAAAACAGCACTAAAATAGCATGTTTTTGATCACAAATCAGCCTTAATAAGGGTAAAGGTATTACCTTTATTCACCGGGCGAGATTTGGCCTAGATCTGAACTAGAAAACCTACTGAACAATACTTTTTTTATGCTAAAATAGCAACAAAATAGCGGCGAATTCCACACCGAGCAGCTGCGAAGACAGTTCTCAAATAGCTGCAAAATAGGCACCGAATAGCTCCAAAATAAGCACCGAATAGCAGCATAAAACAGCTCGAACAGCCCCGTTTCCGAACAAGATGAACACCGATGGCTATGGAGATCACCCTGGGAAGTCTCCACCAAGTGAATGCCAAGGACTCTTTGTTTTTTTTGTTGCCCTCACTCTCTCTAACGTAATTTCTCTAAAGAATTCTGAGCGTCCCAAAACTTCCTCCTTTTAAGCCTAGAGCTAAGGTTGCTTATATAGAGTTAAAACCAATCCTAGTCCTAGTAGGAGTAGGAGTTATTATGGACCATTGGATTAAACCTAGTTAAGGTAGGATTAGATTAGGGCCATTAGATTAGAAATTCTAAATTTAAGAGTTTTAATTACTTAAAACTCTTAATTTTCAAAATATTGAAGAGTCCCAATGGGTTAGAACTCTTTGAATTTTCAGCCCAATAGAGACGTCAGCATGGGCTAGCCAAATTTTCAAGTAAACTCGGGTCCGTCCCTCTTCAATTTAAGCCCAGTTCCCGTACCAGTCTAAATTGATGCCAATGCAATGCATAAATAAAATATACAAATCATGAGGAATATTTTTTTGTGAAAATAAATTCTCCTTTTGTGCAATATAAATAAATAAATAAATCAATCAAAATCAAAATTTAGGTGTCAACAAGAAGTTGGAAGTCCCATGCTCGAAATAGATGGTATACAAGATGGAAAGAGTGATCATATAATAAGAAAAATCAAAGAGAACTTCACTAACAAAACAAAGGAACTGATAATATGAAACTTGATACTATCCCGAAATGATATAGAATAGGCAGTTACATGGTATTTCCTCGATCAAACCAGGCAAAAGAGAAAATCCGTAGTCGAGACATTAACTTGACTTCAGCAACAGCAACAAGATCCTTATGGTAAGACCAGAAAGCTGAGTTTAAACAATCGCAGCAATAAACTAGAGCCGTCAATATGGGTCAAAGACCCATATTTGACCCATATTTTGTATAAAATGGGTCTTATATGGGTGACTAAATTTTTGAAGGACTCACTAAAAATGGGCCAAAAAGGTTGAAGTGAAATTAAATGGGTTAAAATTGAGCCATGCATGAAACCCATTTTTGACCCATATTGGACCCATTTTTGACCCATAACTCCCACAAATTACAAATGGACATAGGGCCTCAAAGCCTAAACTTTCTTTTTATTATTTTTTTAATTTTTTATTTTTACAAATGGACCCATGGCGTCGTCCGCCAGTCGCCGTCACTCGCGGCCGCTGTTGCGGTCGCCGCCCGCTGCCGCTGTCGCGATCCCCGCCGCTGCCGCGGCCGCCGTCACGGTCCCAACCCGACACTGCGGCCACCGTCCGCCGTCGCGGTCGCCGCCGCCGCGGTCGCCGTCCGCCGTCGCGGTTGCCCTCCGCGGCCGTGGTCCGTCGTCCGCGGCCACCGTCTGCCGCCGCTCATGGGTGACGTCATGCAAAGTGCAAACTAAAATTACCACGGTCAACCAGTGGGGTGCTGAAGCAAAATAGGAGTGAAAAGAAAGGACACTTCGAGCTAACTTGAGAAAAAAATTGTAGTCCTAATGCAGTAAGGAGCAAGAATATTTTATCTATATAGTATATACTAATAACATCATTGAGCAGAGTGAACCGAGGTTAAGAAATAAAAAAAATTAAAAAGTGTGTGATCGAGCATCAAGATTGAAGACAATTAGAATTAACAAAGGAAATATCGGACAATTAGCTGAAGAAAAAGGAAAGGAAATATTAAATCATCCTTCCGATATGAAAACTTGCTTCTTTAAACAATTGAAAGATGATATCGGATGAAGACAACTGGTTTATGCGACGAAAGATGAACCAAAGCGGCTATTTTATATTGCAATAAAGGGCTCAACTTGTAATAATTTTTTATTATTTTATTTAATAATTTTTTATTATTTAATTTTCTTTTTTATTTAATGTAAAATTTTTTATCTGATAACATATACATGTGAAAAGCTTAAAATAGTTTAGATGAGTTATATAATTTTTCTTAGAATATTAATATGATTTGGTAATATAGGTCAAAATGGGTCAGGTCGGGTATGGGTTAGTTATGAGTTGGGTCAGGTATGGGTCATTGAATATGGGTCAAAATGGGTTAGACGGGTCAATATGGGTCAGACCATATTCGACCCGACCCAAACCCGATTCGACCCACTCATTTGACACCTCTACAATAAACGAACACAATGAACTTAACAAGAGCAAACTCGTCATTCTAAAAATGTAGATGGAAACTTTCCCTGCTTTAGTGAATCTAGTATACAATATTAATTTGCTATCCATTCACCAAGATCAACTGTGAAACGATAGCTACAAATTAAAATTCGGTCATCCAAAATTGGATTCCAAGTTGACAAAGAAGTACAACAAAATCGGCACAATAAGGGGACCCAAAAAAAAAGAAAAATCAAACTTTATCCCAATTCAATGAGCTCAAGGATCAGTCCCATGTTGCCAAACATAAACAAGCTCATCCCAACCTGTACCAGCGAGAAGCCCTTTGACAAGCACGCTCAAGCCCTTCAACCCTGTTGACCATAGGCGAGTTTTTTTTTTTTGCAAATCTCTTAAAAAATAGAAAAAGGAAAAATAAAATAATAAATGACTAAAATGCCCCTAACTAAAGTGATTTAGGTCCTTTTTGAGACTAAATAGTCACTTTGGTCCTTATTTGGAATAATGTGCACTTCAATCCCTTTTTTGACACAATAAGAATATTTCGGGCCTTTATTTGAAAAAAAGTCCACCTTAGACCCTTATTTGAGAAAATAAAGGAATTTAGGGCCTTTATTTGGAATTTTTCGACAAAGATATTCAGTAGGAATGGCTGCTTTTTTTTTTTTTTGAAATAAGCTTTTATCCTTTCTTTTTAGAATATTCATGATAAAGGTTTGTTTTAATAAACACAAATAAATTGAATATTTTCAAATACATTCGTAATTATAAAAGAACTCTTTCATTTATTAAAAGTTTACGTTGCTCAACATGTCCAATGTCTCTTGCATCCCTTCTTCTCCCATTATGTTTGTTGGGTTTTGTGGGCAACACATATGGGCAAATTCAGAAATTTCACAAACAATCAGAGTAAACGCACTAGAAATAAAACAACTTGTTTGTGGCTCTTCCAAAGGGGTGGTTCGTGCATTTCAATAAAAAATCTAAAGCATGCACGAACAGAGTTTTAGGATTACCTCTTGAAGCGTGCTCGAGATGACTTGGCTTGTATGGTCTTGAGTCCCACAAGTGTCAAACCTCTAGTTCAGACACACCATTAATCCCGCAACGAACGGAAGACAAAGCTCGCACTCAATCATTGCCTTGATTGTGCTAGCAATCCTCTTAGCCGAAATAATTCATGCTCACTTTTCTTGATCACAAATAATCTCACACAACCCTCAAGTGTTTTGCGCAAGAACAATCTCATGCAAGCACAAAAATGACACGAGAACTTACACGGACGGGATGACGAACAAGCAAGGAATCGAATCCTTAAACCTTTGCCCTTAACCCCTATTTATATGGGAAGGGGATTGGAGTGAGGCCGGCTAAAACAATCGGCCTCAAGCCACCTTAGGTGGCAGCCAGCGGCGGCTGGCCCACGAGCTAGTAAAAGGTAGTGGTATAACCTTTGACCGCCCGCTCAGCGGCTGCCGACCTCATGGTTGGTAGCTGCTTATCGACGGCGGCTGGCCAGCCGTGCCATGCCACATTGTCACCTCATCATCGTCTCATATCTTGTGCCGTCATCTCTTCGTGTCATGTGCAATCATCACATCAGTATGTGATCTTTATGAGATTTATGCACTCATTCGTTTATGCTCAAAATTAAGAATCAATTCTAATCTAATTTAATTCAATTCAACCAGACTATCTCGATAGTCATCCTTGCAAACATCTTTGCGATCTCATCTTTCAACAACAACATGGTTACATATTAGTTATGGTGTGTGACATCCCTAAGTTCATTACTAAGCTAGCAGAAGAATGTGTACTAACAGGTCATGTAACAAAGAGAACTAATTGTCTCGATCAGTCTCTAGGTCCCACAAACATGAATGATATCTAGTAATATATCATGACTACTCAGATAGTGTAAATATTCCAAGAACATAATGAATCTATCAGTTTTGGCTACAATGTAATTCAATCCTTATCTTACTATATGTGATGTCCCGAAAATTCGGCATCCGAATTTTTGTAATAAAATTTCAGATTTCTTGGCAAGAGAATTTAGTTCTGGACGCAAATGATTATTGGAACGACGGTTCGAAGTTCGTTTACTGTTCGATCCCGTTGAAGGAAAATTTTCGTTCGCTGAGAAATTTCTCGTTCGCAAAGAACTTCAATCGAGTCCAATTCTTGTCGCATGAACTCGAAATTTATAAACCCGTTCATTGGGTAAAATTTTCGTACTATCCTAAACTTACTAATTGTATCCTTTGCCTCAACAATTTTGTATGTGAAGTCAAGAGACTTCAAAATTTCTAGACCCCTTCCTTTCTTTTTATTTTGGCTAAACTCCTCCCCCCCCCTCCCCCCAGCCGAATTTCTTTTGCCCACACCAACCCCACGTGCACTCTTCCATTTTTCTTTTTCTCTCCTTATTCTTTCGGCTGAAGCCTGGCCCAAAGCCCACGTGCCTTCTATTTTCTTTCCTTAACCTTCCACTCCAATTTCATTCGGCTAAAGAGCCACTCAATCCATGTGCTCTCTTAAAATCCCACTGCTATTTTCGGTTGAGCTGGAGTTTCTTCTTTGGTTAATCTTGCTGCTGCTCTGCTTCATTATCTCGGCCGAGCTCATCCCCATGCAAGTGAGACAAAGTTTGATGACTAGTGAGCCACTAACTTTGCTGTTTACGTGGGGAAGTCGTGCCAAAAATCTGCTGCAACTAACTCCTTCTTCTTCTTTCTTCTTCTTTCTTCTTCATTCACTCTCTCTCTCTCTCTCTCTCTCTCTCTCTCTCTCTCTAATTTGGTTGCTGCGGTGCCTCATTTCTCTCGGCTAACTTCTACTGCAGCTTCTACTGCTACTTGTTGCGCTACATTCTTCCTCTTTACTTCATCCCCTCAGCTGCTGACTTCTCCCGATTGCCTCCTCTTCTCGGCTGAAAGCTGTTGCTGCTGGTCCTTCTCTATTTTCTCAGCTGCTCTAACCTTTGCTGCTACTGCGTTCTTCTTCTTTTTCACTTGTTGTTGCTCCTTCTTCTATTCTTCAGTCGCTGAAATTCCTGTGCTCTTTCCCTTCAGCTGTTGTTTTTGATCTGCTGCCTACGTTGCTGTCTTCTTCTTCTTGTGGAGCTGCTTGTTGCCGCCCATGAACTTCGGCTAGAAAGTCTGCTGTTGTCCTACTCTAACTCCTCTGCTGCTGCGTTATCCTCTCTTCTTCGGTGGCTGCTTGAACTGTGGCTCCTAGATTTCCAGTTCTTCTTCTCTTGGCTGAAGTTTCTTGGCCGTTGCTGCTGCTACGTCTTCATCTTCCACAGTTGCACGTGAATTTGTTGCAGCGTTTTCGTTCTTTCGGTTGCTCGGAGCTCGATCATCGTTTGGCCTGAGCTCATCGCCACTTGGCCCAAGCTCATCATCGCCGTAGCCCGAGCTCGTTGTCGCTCAGCCGAGCCACGTCACCACCATCGCTCGTCCAAGTTCGCCATTCAACCGAGCTATGATCGTCCGTCGTTCCCGAGCTTGAACTCAATTTTTAGGTGAGCACATTTCTAAACTTGACTTAGAATATCGGGTATACTAGGGATTGGTAGGGAAAATTTATAATGAAAAATATTTAATTTCTTGGACGTCAAATGTCGATTATTTACTGTTGACCATAAGGGTAAATTGGTCTTTTTGTAGACTCTAGGATTTGTCATGTGTATCTAATTGCTTGCCCTTGAACCTAGACGACTATAATGGAAATTAGGTCCTGAAATGCCAGAGTTTGCAACGTGCGATGCTTGGTTCTTATATTCGATGTATTTCAAGGTGAATTGTGTGCCCATGTGAATAATCTTGGGAATTGCATGTGGTAAAACTGACTTGCATGAGTATTTAAGGTCGAGTCAATTGGAAACTTTATGATGCTCATCATTGATCTGCATACTGGCATGAGACATGTACATTTGGCGGAGTGCGTAGAACTGTGCGGGACGGCCCGGTAGTATTTAGGGGGTCGCCGAGAAAGTGGGGCAATAAGGAGGTGCCGATCGCAGTGCTAATTGAGTTACGGTCATTACACTTGCACCTGAACGTGCTCGGCATGGGGTAGCTAGAGAGACAAGGGTACCAACTTTGGTGTGTTTAAACACGGGTTGAGGCACATGCCTGAGACGTTTATGACGTGGCCCGGATCAGAAGTGCTATTGAGCCACCAGGGATCCCAAGGGAATCAATGAGCATTTTCATCTACATTTGTCTGATCTGAAGTCATAATATGCATGTGATGATTTAAATTATGGCATGAGACATATAATGCTTTCTAAATTGGGTTTACTGAGTTTCAACTCACATTTTGTGGCTATTGCCATTTTAGACCCTCGACCATAGTCATGATTTTCCCCGATCCACCACGGGATCCCCTATGGGGTTGAGACACAGGTAGTTTTGTATCATTCTGTGGACGGAGTTGAGTACGAGACGTATAACTGCATTGTCTGGGTCGACGAGGGATATGAAGTTTTGATCCCTCATAGATACGAGGGATGGTTCAACGGAGGGTTAGGAGTTGTGGTAGGGTCCTCTGCAGGATTTAGATGTCTCAGTCTTCTTGATGGGACCGACAGGCCTAGTGAATACTACTATTTTTGGTGTCGAATTCATAGACCCTAAGCCTATGGAGGTGCTGGATGCCGATGGGGACGTAGTGATGGAGATAGAGGGACGTGTTTGTGAGCAGGCAGATGGCAAGCCTAGATCCCCGATATCCGAGGAGTCTGATCTGGAGGAGTAGCCCTTGCCATATGAATAGTAGTCTCGACGATGGCTAGTTGGAGATTAGTAGCTTTTTGGTTTGGCCTATTCTGTTTTAATCTAGGTCGACTTATGTTTTTGAGGTTCAGACAATAATCTTTCCTATAGAACTTTTACTGTTATATGTTATGCTATGTAAATTCTATTTTTCTCCATCTCTCTATCCTATATGCCTTTTGTCTGGAGTTGTGCGCTTCTCGCTGTTGCGATCTAGTAGCCGTCGTTTGGTTGCGACAAGTCTTGAGCTGTCACTAGTGTTGGCCAAGCAATATTCGAAGAGGCATAAGGCGAGATGTTGTGCGTCTGCCGAGTTCGGCGCATACACTATATCCCGACTGAACAAAGGCCATAGAATATGTGTTAAGCCACCAATTTGATCATATGCCAAATTTAGCTAACATGCATGTATACAAGACATTCTCGATTAACCTTGGCCGAGATTTTTAATGCACTATCACAACTAGATTGCATAGGACATCAACCTTGTGTGAAACAAGGAGATAGATCCCACTGTTGTGGCACACCTGTGACTTAGTGTGTGAATAAACTTTGACCATCAAATACACGGCGGATTGTCAAATCGCCAATGTGCGAACTTGTGAATTGTAACCATTCGACACACAAGTCATGCACCGTGCCTCAAGTCTGAGGATTACTTACAAAAGACCTAACCATGAACGATTAGTCATTGATCATGCTTGAAGCTTCCATGTTCGCTAATCATTCAACATGCATCACGTTTAGTGAATTCGTCCAATACGAGCATCTACATTTTAACTTGGACATCATTAGATGTCCAAGTTAAAATGTAGATGCTCGTATTGGACGAATTCACTAAACGTGATGCATGTTGAATGATTAGCGAACATGGAAGCTTCAAGCATGATCAATGACTAATCGTTCATGTTTAGGTCTTTTGTAAGAATCCTCAGACTTGAGGCACGGTGCTGACTTTGTGTGTCGAATGGTTACAATTCCAAGTTCGCACATTGGCGATTTGACAATCCGCCTGTGTATTTGATGGTCAAAGTTTATTCACACACTAATCACAGGTGTGCACAACAGTGGGATCTATCTCCTTGTTTCACACAAGGTTGATGTCCTATGCAATCTGTTGTGATAGTGCATTAAAATTCTCGGCCAGGTTAATCGAGAATGTCTTGTATACATGCATGTTAGCTAAATTTGTGCATATGATCAAATTGGTGGCTTAACACATATTCTATGGCCTTTGTTCAGTCGGATATAGTGTATGCGCCGAACTCGGCAGACGCACAACATCTCGCCTTATGCCTCTTCGAATATTGCTTGGCCAACACTAGTGACAGCTCAAGACTTGTCGCAACCAAACGACGGCTACTAGATTCGCAACAGCGAGAAGCGCACAACTCCAGACAAAAGCGCATATAGGATAGAGAGATGGAGAAAAATAGAATTTACATAGCATAACATAAACAGTAAAAGTTCTATAGGAAAGATTATTGTCTGAACCTCAAAAACATAAGTCGACCTAGATTAAAACAGAATAGGCCAAACCAAAAAGCTACTAATCTCCAACTAGCCATCGTCGAGACTACTATTCATATGGCAAGGGCTACTCCTCCAGATCAGACTCCTCGGATATCGGGGATCTAGGCTTGCCATCTGCCTGCTCAACAAAACACGTCCCTCTATCTCCATCACTACGTCCCCATCGGCATCCAGCACCTCCATAGGCTTAGGGTCTATGAATTCGACACCAAAAATAGTAGTATTCACTAGGCCTGTCGGTCCCATCAAGAAGACTGAGACATCTAAATCCTGCAGAGGACCCTACCACAACTCCTAACCCCTCCGGTTGAAACCATCCCTCGTATCTATGAGGGATCAAAACTTCATATCCCTCGTCGACCCAGACAATGCAGTTATACGTCTCGTACTCAACTCCGTCCACAGAATGATACAAAACTACCTGTGTCTCAACCCCATAGGGGATCCCGTGGTGGACTCGGGGAATAATCATGACTATGGTCGAGGGTCTAAAATGGCAATAGCCACAAAATGTGAGTTGAAACTCAGTAAACCCAATTTAGAAAGCATTATATGTCTCATGCCATAATTTAAATCATCACATGCATATTATGACTTCAGATCAGACAAATGTAGATGAAAATGCTCATTGATTCCCTTGGGATCCCTGGTGGCTCAATAGCACTTCTGATCCGGGGCCACGTCATAAACGTCTCAGGCATGTGCCTCAACCCGTGTTTAAACACACCAAAGTTGGTACCCTTGTCTCTCTAGCTACCCCATGCCGAGCACGTTCAGGTGCAAGTGTAATGACCGTAACTCAATTAGCACTGCGATCGGCACTCCTTATTGCCCCACTTTCTCGGCGACCCCCTAAATACTACCGGGCCGTCCCGCACAGTCTACGCACTCCGCCAAATGTACATGTCTCATGCCAGTATGCAGATCAATGATGAGCATCATAAAGTTTCCAATTGACTCGACCTTAAATACTCATGCAAGTCAGTTTTACCACATGCAATTCCCAAGATTATTCACATGGGCACACAATTCACCTTGAAATACATCGAATATAAGAACCAAGCATCGCACGTTGCAAACTCTGGCATTTCAGGACCTAATTCCATTATAGTCGTCTAGGTTCAAGGGCAAGCAATTAGATACACATGACAAATCCTAGAGTCTACAAAAAGACCAATTTACCCTTATGGTCAACAGTAAATAATCGACATTTGACGTCCAAGAAATTAAATATTTTTCATTATAAAATTTTCCCTACCAATCCCTAGTATACCCGATATTCTAAGTCAAGTTTAGAAATGTGCTCACCTAAAAATTGAGTTCAAGCTCGGGAACGACGGACGATCATAGCTCGGTTGAATGGCGAACTTGGACGAGCGATGGTGGTGACGTGGCTCGGCTGAGCGACAACGAGCTCGGGCTACGGCGATGATGAGCTTGGGCCAAGTGGGATGAGCTCAGGCCAAACGATGATCGAGCTCCGAGCAACCGAAAGAACGAAAACGCTGCAACAAATTCACGTGCAACTGTGGAAGATGAAGACGTAGCAGCAGCAACGGCCAAGAAACTTCAGCCAAGAGGAAGAAACTGGAAATCTAGGAGCCACAGTTCAAGCAGCCACGAAGAAGAGAGGATAACGCAGCAGCAGAGGAGTTAGAGTAGGACAACAGCAGACTTTCTAGCCGAAGTTCATGGCGGCAACAAGCAGCTCCACAAGAAGAAGAAGACAGCAACGTAGGCAGCAGATCAAAAACAACAGCTGAAGGGAAAGAGCACAGGAATTTCAGCGACTGAAGAATAGAAGAAGGAGCAACAACAAGTGAAAAAGAAGAAGAACGCAGTAGCAGCAAAGGTTAGAGCAGCTGAGAAAATAGAGAAGGACCAGCAGCAACAGCTTTCAGCCGAGAAGAGGAGGCAATCGGGAGAAGTCCAGCAGCTGAGGGATGAAGTAAAGAGGAAGAATGTAGCGCAACAAGTAGCAGTAGAAGCTGCAGTAGAAGTTAAGCCGAGAGAAATGAGGCACCGCAGCAACCAAATTAGCCGAGAGAGAGAGAGAGAGAGAGAGAGAGAGAGAGAGTGAATGAAGAAGAAAGAAGAAGAAAGAAGAAGAAGGAGTTAGTTGCAGCAGATTTTGGCACGACTTCCCCACGTAAACAGCAAAGTTAGTGGCTCACTAGTCATCAAACTTTGTCTCACTTGCATGGGGATGAGCTCGGCCGAGATAATGAAGCAGAGCAGCAGCAAGATTAACAAAGAAGAAACTCCAGCTCAACCGAAAATAGCAGTGGGATTTTAAGAGAGCACATGGATTGAGTGGCTCTTTAGCCGAATGAAATTGGAGTGGAAGGTTAAGGAAAGAAAATAGAAGGCACGTGGGCTTTGGGCCAGGCTTCAGCCGAAAGAATAAGGAGAGAAAAAGAAAATGGAAGAGTGCACGTGGGGTTGGTGTGGGCAAAGAAATTCGGCTGGGGGGAGGGGGGGGAGGAGTTTAGCCAAAAATAAAAAGAAAGGAAGGGGTCTAGAAATTTTGAAGTCTCTTGACTTCACATACAAAATTGTTGAGGCAAAGGATACAATTAGTAAGTTTAGGATAGTACGAAAATTTTACCCAATGAACGGGTTTATAAATTTCGAGTTCATGCGACAAGAATTGGACTCGATTGAACTTCTTTGCGAACGAGAAATTTCTCAGCGAACGAAAATTTCCTTCAACGGGATCGAACAGTAAACGAACTTCGAACCGTCGTTCCAATAATCATTTGCGTCCAGAACTAAATTCTCTTGCCAAGCAAATCTGAAATTTTATTACAAAAATTCGGATGCCGAATTTTCGGGACATCACATATAGTAAGATAAGGATTGAATTACATTGTAGCCAAAACTGATAGATTCATTATGTTCTTGGAATATTACACTATTTGAGTAGTCATGATATATTACTAGATATCATTCATGGTTGTGGGACCTAGAGACTGATCGAGACAATTAGTTCTCTTTGTTACATGACCTGTTAGTACACATTCTTCTGCTAGCTTAGTAATGAACTTAGGGATGTCACACACCATAACTAATATGTAACCATGTTGTTGTTGAAAGATGAGATCGCAAAGATGTTTGCAAGGATGACTATCGAGATAGTCTGGTTGAATTGAATTAAATTAGATTAGAATTGATTCTTAATTTTGAGCATAAACGAATGAGTGCATAAATCTCATAAAGATCACATACTGATGTGATGATTGCACATGACACGAAGAGATGACGGCACAAGATATGAGACGATGATGAGGTGACAATGTGGCATGGCACGGCTGGCCAGCCGCCGTCGATAAGCAGCTACCAACCATGAGGTCGACAGCCGCTGAGCGGGCGGTCAAAGGTTATACCACTACCTTTTACTAGCTCGTGGGCCAGCCGCCGCTGGCTGCCACCTAAGGTGGCTTGAGGCCGATTGTTTTAGCCGGCCTCACTCCAATCCCCTTCCCATATAAATAGGGGTTAAGGGCAAAGGTTTAAGGATTCGATTCCTTGCTTGTTCGTCATCCCGTCCGTGTAAGTTCTCGTGTCATTTTTGTGCTTGCATGAGATTGTTCTTGCGCAAAACACTGAGGGTTGTGTGAGATTGTTTGTGATCAAGAAAAGTGAGCATGAATTATTTCGGCTAAGAGGATGCTAGCACAATCAAGGCAATGATTGAGTGCGAGCTTTGTCTTCCGTTCGTTGCGGGATTAATGGTGTGTCTGAAACTAGAGGTTTGACACTTGTGGGACTCAAGACCATACAAGCCAAGTCATCTCGAGCACGCTTCAAGAGGTAATCCTAAAACTCTGTTCGTGCATGCTTTAGATTTTTATTGAAATGCACGAACCACCCCTTGGAAGAGCCACAAACAAGTGCTTTATTTCTAGTGCGTTTTACTCTGATTGTTTGTGAAATTTCTGAATTGCCCATATGTGTTTGCCCACAAAACCCAACAAACATAATGGGAGAAGAAGGGATGCAAGAGACATTGGACATGTTGAGCAACGTAAACTTTTAATAAATGAAAGAGTTCTTTTATAATTACGAATGTATTTGAAAATATTCATTTATTTGTGTTTATTAAACAACCTTATCATGAATATTCTAAAAAGAAAGGATAAAAGCTTATTTCAAAAAAAAAAAAAAGCAGCCATTCCTACTGAATATCTTGTCGAAAAATCCAAATAAGGCCTAAATTCCTTTATTTTCTCAAATAAGGGTCTAAGGTGGACTTTTTTTTCAATAAAGGCCCGAAATATTCTTATTGTGTCAAAAAAGGGATTGAAGTGCACATTATTCCAAATAAGGACCAAAGTGACTATTTAGTCTCAAAAGGACCTAAATCACTTTAGTTAGGGGCATTTAGTCATTTATTATTTTATTTTTCCTTTTTCTATTTTTTAAGAGATTTTGCAAAAAAA
The DNA here is from genome assembly GCA_019149425.1 of Psidium friedrichsthalianum. Lineage (NCBI taxonomy): Eukaryota > Viridiplantae > Streptophyta > Magnoliopsida > Myrtales > Myrtaceae > Psidium > Psidium friedrichsthalianum. The sequence continues at coordinate 27,930 of JAGVVM010004309.1, forward strand.
AAAAAAAACTCGCCTATGGTCAACAGGGTTGAAGGGCTTGAGCGTGCTTGTCAAAGGCTTTCGCTGGTACAGGTTGGGATGAGCTTGTTTATGTTTGGCAACATGGGACTGATCCTTGAGCTCATTGAATTGGGATAAAGTTTGATTTTTCTTTTTTTTTTGGGTCCCCTTATTGTGCCGATTTTGTTGTACTTCTTTGTCAACTTGGAATCCAATTTTGGATGACCGAATTTTAATTTGTAGCTATCGTTTCACAGTTGATCTTGGTGAATGGATAGCAAATTAATTTGTATACTAGATTCACTAAAGCAGGGAAAGTTTCCATCTACATTTTTAGAATGACGAGTTTGCTCTTGTTAAGTTCATTGTGTTCGTTTATTGTAGAGGTGTCAAATGGGTGGGTCGAATCGGGTTTGGGTCGGGTCGAATATGGTCTGACCCATATTGACCCGTCTAACCCATTTTGACCCATATTCATGACCCATACCTGACCAACTCATAACTAACCCATACCCGACCTGCCCATTTTGACCTATATTTACCAAATTATTAATATTCTAAGAAAATTATATAACTCATCTAAACTATTTTAAGCTTTTCACATGTATATGTTATCAGATAAAAAATTTTACATTAAATAAAAAGAAAATTAAATAATAAAATTATTAAATAAAATAATAAAAATTATTACAAGTTGAGCCCTTTATTGCAATATAAAATAGCCGCTTTGGTTCATCTTTCGTCGCATAAACCAGTTGTCTTCATCCGATATCATCTTTCAATTGCTTAAAGAGCAAGTTTTCATATCGGAAGGATGATTTAATATTTCCTTTCCTTTTTCTTCAGCTAATTGTCCGATATTTCCTTTGTTAATTCTAATTGTCTTCAATTTGATGCTCG